>CM053560.1:129068637-129166871 GCA_028646485.1 Cryptoprocta ferox | reverse complement strand
GCTTTTCAAGCCTCCTGGTGCGGCTGCGCCCAAGGAAGAACTCGCCGGCCAGATGGGACGGATTTCTCTCCCGGCGCTCGGCAGATATATATGGGGAGATGGGCGTGTTTTTCCTCCCTTAGAGATTTTCCGTCTCTCTTTCTCTTCCCCTGGTCTCTCCAGGGCACAGCACGCTCTCCCTGTGTTGGGCTCGGGGGCTCCTTTCCCCTCTACCACCGGGACCCGCCCGTCCCCTAATTTCCCAGATCACAGTCACTCACTCAGGCATCTTTGATGTTGTCTTCTTTCTGGCGTCTGTCTCTTCTTTCCCCCACTTGCAAATCCAAGTTTTATCCCTTCCGTCCTTCTCAGTTCGATCCATACGGGCGTGCGCGGATTACCGAGCTCCCTGCTTCTCCGCCATCTTGTCCTCCTCTCCCCCCTCTCCTATATCCCTATACAACCCAGATCATAGTCTATAAGATCTGCACCAAGTCATATTGAAACCATCCTTCTATGAATCTGACTCCCCAGTATATTTTTGTATAAACTTAGTGCTAGACAAAGAGCCTAGAAAAAGTATATGCTCAAGAGAATTATTTTAAAATGAATAGGATAGAGTTGAATTCAGTGAGGGTAATGATATTATGATCATTCAGATCTCACAGAAGAGGAAACAGCCTCAGGGAAATTACAGAGCAAGTCAACTACAGTCTTGGAGTGATGGAGATGTGGCTCAAATCCAGATCTTCCTATTCCAAAGTCTATGCCATTTTAACACAGCAGATGCCTCCACAAAACAAGATATTTCAATATTTTTCTTACTCGCAGGATTTTAATCTAATCTTGAGGTCACTTAACTAGTATGCAATCAGTGTCCTTATCTATAATTCACTGACAAAATCAGTAAAGCTAAATGATAGTCAGCAAGATAAAGAGGCAAATTGCAAATCCTGGAACTGAACTTGTTCAACTAGTGTTGTCATGCAGATAGATAAAAAGGATCTGCCTTTAGAAAAATCCAACCCAACTTATCAAAATTAAAAAGTCAACCAAATGCAAAAATCTCCCCACAGCTAACCAGATGTCCCATGATTTCACGAATCCCTGGCCCCTGTGAAAGGCAAAATCTTTCAGAGGCAACAACAACAATATTAAAAAAAAAATAAAAGAAGAGGAACCCATTGGTATAAGTGAGCAGAGGGTTACAAATGGATTCATCAGAAGAAATTGCTAAAATGTCTACAGGTGGGAGAGGCCCCATATGTTCACTCTACTCTGGAATCCTCTGGGAAAAAAAAAATTAAGTTCTCAGAACGAAGGCAGCCTGTACCCACTCCATGGATGATGAAAGGCATCTAGACCTAATTACGTTACTTTCAGCAAAACCGCATCTGGAGTGACTTCTCAAGTGTAAAGACAACAGAAAGTGTGAGATCAGGAGGGGGGCTGGCAGATCTCAGTGCAACGTCACAGAAGCCTTGTGGAATGATGGGATCTCAGAAGTGCTTCATGCTGAGCTTTCTGAGACTTCACAACACACTGGAGTAAAAAACTCCTGGGTACTCCAGCGTGCCTTCACCCATATGTTGACTGAAGGAGTTGTTTCCATGTTGTCTTTTATTTACTTTCCCCACGCTTACTCCCAAAGCTTTCTTTTAAAGTGTATTATGTAGATCATCAATCAGAAAATACCACCTCAAAATCAAGAGGAGCTCCAAAGGCAGACAGGATTTCCTTACTTTCCTTAACATCTTTAAACACGACACGTGCACCTGCTGTTAGTAAAATCTAGACCAGAGGGCAATACATCTTTTCTGTCAAGGACCAAACAGTACATATCTTGGGCCTTGTGGGCTTGACCACCACTCACGGCTATTCAGCTCTGCTGTTGAAGTGAGAAAACAGCCACAGATATTACGGAATGAATAAGCATGGCTGTGTTGATAAAACTCTATTTACAAAAATGACATGTAGGCCAGATTTGGCTCACAGGCTATGACTTCCTGACTCTGATCTAAACTACATCAGGCCAGGTAGGTGATACATCCAATCATCTGTGTCATGCCTCCTTCTAGTTAAATTCTCTGCCTCAAAATGGTTGCTTATTTTTATGCTTTCTGGATCATTCATGAAAATGTAGAAAAAAGTGACAACTCACTAATAGTCACATCAAGTAAAATGATGAATGTGGAAACATTTTAGAAAATCTTACAAATGTAGGGCACTACCATTAGCACAGACAGATCCAACCATATTTGATGAGGGTTCATTCATTTCATTCACTGTTCATTGATAAGCATTATTTTTAACTGTATGTGACATGTCAGATTCTGGGCTCAACCCTGAAGAACAAATAAAAGGCCCCTTCTATTAAGGATTTTTTGTTCTAGCACAAAAGAGCAAAAAGCCAGGGCATTATAGTGCCATGGGCCCAATGACATTGCCTGATAATGCTTTAGACTCTCCCAGAGGTACTGTTCTTTCTTGGTCTCCTTTGTGACATGCCATCCTCCCCCTACCCTACCAGTCCTTCTGCTACTAAGACCTAGTTAGTCCAACAGAGCGAAGATCAGTACTCCAAGGAAAGAGGACAAAGAAAGTGTTCAGCTTTTTAAATCCACTGAGAAATGACTGTGTTGAAAGCCAAATTTCAGGCAGAAGAAAACGAACTAAAAAGTTTGGTCATTTCTTCCCCCTCCCCCCAAATCAAGAACAAATGCTTGGAAGATTAACTATATAGAGACAGAGGGATGAATATTTGATGTCAGGGAAATTTCTGCTTCAAAGGAAGAAGAAAGCCCTCTCAGTGCTTGAGAGAGACGTTCAAGTAAGATGAACGTCCCCCCATTGTTGGAACAGGTCCAGCAGAGAAGGGTGATGAGTTGTACAGTTGTTTGCAGGAAGGAGGACATGCATCCATGTAGAGATAAGAGGAATGGGGGGAGGGGGGAAAGAAAGGGAAGGAGGAGAGGGAGGAGGAATATCAGAAGGCTGAAGAGAGTCAACAAGAGGCTCCACTCTGAAACATATGTATGATGTTGCAGGCGAGACTGGATTGGGGGGCTGCCTTTGTGAGCCCCATATATCTCACCTGGGGCTTGCATCTGAGTCCTATTTCTGGCATTATCTTATCATCATTTCCCCCTCAAACTTCAACTGATCTATCTCCCTGGCTCAGCCTTTGGCTGGATTTATAAGTCTGGAGCCGGGTCAGCTCCTTAATAAGAAGTGAACATCATTTGCAGGCTGGAAATGGACTTCACATTTTGGCAGCTATCTTGGGGGTGGGGGAAAGGGAAGTGCTTTTCAGCTGGGGTGGAGCACATGATTGCTGGATTACAACACAGAATATATATCTTCTGGTGACTTCCCAGCTGCAGAATCCTGGCTGCAATTAGAAACCTATATGTCTAGTCATTTTATCATTTTTATACATTTAGGAGCTCAAGTGTTTGTTCTAGCAGGCTGCAGCTGGCTGCCTGTCAACTCCCAGCTGTTGTTTAGCTGAGACACCACAACTAAAATTGTGGGCCAATATGACCGGAAACCAAATTGGGGAGTGAACCAAAAAGTTCAGGATTAGTTAAAGATGTTTGGTGCTCTCATCCTTTGCTTCAACCAGGTGAAACCCACTCTTTTAGAAGAAGGCAAAGGAGGGGATTTTGAAACGCATCCATGTATTTCGAGAACTCTTACATGAAACAGACGCACCCTGCAAACCAGTGTTCTCTCAGCGATTATTAGGTCCAACATGGGCCATTCCATTAGGCTGGTTTCTGGTTTTCTCCACTTCCCAGGAGTCACAAGCTCAGAGACTTAATTCCAAATAAATACGTTTGGCTGCTTATAGAAAGAATAAACACAACACTCAACATTGAGAATAGTGTTGTTGAATGAGTCCCTGAACAAATGTAGGAAAAATAATATTAATCCTGCAGTTGGGTCCTTTATAGGTGAGACTGAGGGGCCACCTAAATGTATTAGACTTGCTATCTGACACTGTGCCTCCTTGCAAACGGCACCTCCCTTTAGATCGAAGCCACTTTAAAAAGAACAAGGATCCTTGTCTTTTCATATTTTGAGCTCATTTCATCACTAAAGACACCTGGGTTTCTAAGAAGGGTCTTTAAGAGATGCATATTCTGCATTGACCCAGTACAGGACGAAATGTGTGTGATGAGTCTATAATTCTGCATCACTTATTAACTACTATTTCCACCATCATGCTGGTCACTGGCACTAGAGTCAATGGCTCCACCAGCACCCCAGGACTGGGGCTTCACCTCTGCTGTCACGGAGTTTGAGAGAAGCAACCCTTGGAGGAAAGAAACTCCTTTTTTAAGTAAAGACCTGCAATAGGAAGGGAGAAGATTTCAGGTGGACTGACCTTGCTTCTGGGAAAATGTTGCACCATGTAGCGATTCCCTAGCAACCTGAGCCCTCCACTCCTTCTATAATCAGAACTGAATGTCTTCTGGTGCTAGGTCTAGAGGGTCAGGGAAGTCTGCAGGTCCAAGTAAGACAGAACCAGCAGGCCCAAGGGCTAGCAGAGTGGTTAAAACCACAAAGCACTAGGGGATTACTGATCCTGGCCAATACCATGAAAAGGGGATGCAGTATGATTTGAGTCCTATGGGCTACCATGACATGAAGATACACATCTAACAGGCTATGCAAAGAGAAGAATATGGAAAACTATGCAGGTAGGATTCGCATTTAAGACTCAAGCTGGGAACTAGGCCACTAGGTAGCGATATTGTCAAAGGCCTCCAGGAACCAGTGTGTGGAGGTCCAAGGTGAATAAGAGCATTGGCAGGAGTTGGGTCAATAAATAGAGACAGGCATAGCTGAGACACAGGTCTCTACAAGCAGGGAGACATAAAGAGGGAGAAAGAGCATTTGAATCCCAAAGATACATGGATCCTAATTGTACTGACCAATGTCTTACTGATAAGAATAACATTGAGAAAATAAAGTTATAATAAAGATCTGAATAATGTTCAACAGTATTATCACAGCTATCCTTGGGTCCTTTATTCTTAATAAGTATATTCACTACATTTATCTCTTTTATTCACATAGCAAACAGCTGTCTTGTGCCTTCTAAGGGAAATGAAGTGTGCCATGTACTTGGGTCACAAAGCTGAAGGGACAGAGTCCGTTTCCGCAATATCTTGTCAAGCTGCCAGTGAGGCAAACTTACACGTGCACATAATAAAATATGACAACCATTATGATGATGTGATTAACAAAGCACAAGTAGGGAAGAAGGACTTTTACCTCAGAGGGAGACTGAAAAAGCAGGATGAGTTATGAAAGATTCTACAAAAGGAGTGACTTCAGAACATGGGGGTTGGGAGGGTTGGATTTAGCCATGGGCCATTGTTGGCCAACTCCTGATAATATTAAAATGCATTTAATTGTCATTCCAGGTTCAGATTCATCCATTCAAAATTAATTCTGACTCTGCATTTATAATAGAGGATTCAATAACCACTCAAGGTAGTTTTACTAGATCACCAAAGATGTACACTGAGGATTGCAGAGAGATGCCTTTATCCAGAATGCACAGGGAACTAACATTTACAAGAAAAAAAAAAGGGCTGTATAACTCAACTCTAAGCTGGGTTGTTCTCCGAGAATTACTTCTTTCAGCCCCCAAATCTGTCCTAGTGTTGGTCACATCCCTTCCCTGGGAGTAACTTACAAGATCTTCTATGTGGTATGGAAAGGTTTGGTCCCCTGGCCTCAGGGCTCTGAAGAGCCTCGTCACTGCAGAACAGTCTAAGGAACCAGATGAGGCCTCGGTTGCTACTGCCTTGCATCCCATTCTGCCCTCTGCCCATGCCTTCACTGTTGATCCTGAGCACACTCACCAGTAATCTTACTGCCCACAGATCTCTCTCTCTCAGAGGCTGCTACCCCAGCGAACCCAACCGAAGGCACCTGCTACTTGGGGGACCACTCATGTCTTCTTTAATTCTTCAAACATACCACATTGTTCCCCTCTGCAGGACCTCTGAACGTGCTATTCCATCCAACAGTGCTACACCTGCGCCATCACTGCCTCCTTGTCATCCTCCCCACGCCAGTTCGTGTCTCTCTTCCCAGGAGAGAAGTTACTTTCCTTCAGAAATCATTACCGTTGCCTCCGAATACAGCCTTTAAGTTTGCATGAAGGCTATTATCTGTCTTGTTCACCATTCTATCCCTGATCCAAGTCCCCAGCACTCAGTAAACCCTTGTTAGATAACTGGACTTAACTCCCCCTGCAACTACTGTATTCAAGACAACGTGTGATGAAATGCTAAACTGCAATCCTGATTTTCTAGAATAGTATTGTTTTCTTGTGCTTGTCCTGAGAATGCTGTCATCAGGTCCTGTCAAAAGCTTGACAGGATCATCAGTATGTCAGCCAATACCTTGCTCAGGGCTCTTTGACCTTAACCCTTGGTACAGTCCACTTTGCCCACTGCTTTGTACTTGGCCTCACATGTACCCTGCCCTTCTGTATGTGAGAGGTTCTCAGAGATCATTGAGGCTCAACGTTAGTTGCTCTACTGCTTTATAAGCCAATAGCAGGTGGAAACTTACAAAGGCAGAGGTCCAAAGTGAGGTAGGGGGTGGGAGAAGGTAAGGCAAACTGGAAAAATCCAGGAGACTTTTCACACTCTCAATCACCTTCAGTGTTTCTTACCTTGCTTCACCAGATTTGAAAATGTTCTGAGAGCAACTTTACAGCAACCACCTTGGTTGAGAAGCACAGTCACAGGGTTGAGAGGAAACAGACCCCAAGAAAAGGGAGAAAAGCTTGGGAATTTCTTGAGAAGACATGGAATACATCACCATTAGGCTGTCCTTTTAAAATGCATCTTCTATTCAGGCAATAGCTTCTCAGTGAGCTTGCATAGAAAGGTGAAGGCAAAAAACCAGTTTTTTTTTTATTTTAGAGAGAGGGAGAGAGAGCATGTGAGCGTGCGAGAGGGGCAGAGGGAGTGAGAGAGAGAATCCCAACTAGGCTCCATGGTCAGCTTGGAGCCCAATGCAGGGCTCCATCCCGTGACCCTGGAATTAGGACCTGAGCCAATATCAAGAGCCAGATACTCAACTGACTGAACCACACAGGCACCCCTAAGCCAGTTTCTATCTTAGCCTGCCACATACCTCCATAAGAAGAAACCTGGGCTCAGGGTGGATCAGCCATAGAACCAAAACAATGCTTCCAAGATTCATCAATGATCCCTTACATGTTCAGTATGAGAAAATATTAAGGTCCCCTGTTTGTTTTCTTTACTTCCATCTAATTAAAAAGCAGCGGTGGGTATCATCAGACACATGTCACGATAACCTCTCTAGCCCCACACGGATGAAACTGAATCACGGCCCTACCCTGGGTGGTTCTTACCACCTCAGCCTCCCCATTTTTTAAAAAAACAGTTTTTAACATCTATTTATTATTGAGAGACAGAGCATGAGCTGGGGAGGGGCAGAGAGAGAGAGAGAGAGAGAGAGAGAGAGAGAGAGAGAGAGAAGGGGGAGACACAGAATCTGAAGCAGGCCGCAGGCTCTGAGCTGTCAGCACAGAGCCCAACACAAGGCTTGAACTCACAAACCGTGAGATCACGGCCTCGGTCACTTAACCACTGAGCCACCCAGGTACCTCCTTCAGACTCCCTTAAAAGTCCCTCAAAGCCTGCCTATGCTTCCTTGTCGCCTGTTTCAGCTCCTCCTTATGGTTTTTGCCTAGGTATGTGCCTTCTTCCAATTAGGTTCTCAATTACACACACTTGCTACTAGCTTGAAGGGACAGAAAGTGTGCTTCCTCTCTTGGCAGCTGCTCTAGCCAGATGTTGCTCCTGCGGGCTCTGATTGGCCGGCAGATAAAAGAGGTCGGCGCTTCAGGGATAGACAAGAGGGGAGATGTAAACAAACCATTTCAGCTCTGAATCAGCAGGTCCTCATTAACCTGATTGGAAATGTCCTTCAAACTTCACTGGAAAACAGGGAGGACGTCTTCACAAGATCATTCCGCTGAATGCCAGCGGCTCCCTCTCTGGCTAAAATAGCAGAAGGCTTCATTTGGAGACATCATCGCCGCATTCAAGATGAGCTGGGATTCATTTGAGCTGCATCTGCATTGGCAGGCGATAATTGTAGGGATGCAGAAGTTTGTTTATTCTAACGGCTAAATGTTTGTATCTCAAAAACCAATGAAACTTTTCTGTAATCACTTTTGAGATGCACTTGAACCGTTCCATCTGCCCAAGTCTTCCCATTGTGTTTCTCAGCCAATGACAAGAGATGGTAATTGGAGCAGAGTTAAGCAGTCACCAACTTTGCCCCTTGCCTCTTCAGGCCAAGCGTGAAACCCAGGAAACATATTGTGGGTTAGTTTCTGAAGCTTCTGTTGGGGTAGTTAAGACCATTTAAAACACGGTAATTGATAACAATCCTGGTAGATGCTGACCATAGATAGACCTGGTACAGATGCGCTGGGTGGCAAGAGCTAGCCAGTATTGCACAGATAGGCAAAATACACCACAGATAAAGCAAAACTACGCCCCCCACCTTCGTCCTCTTCTGATTTTATAGAAATGATACAAATCTGTGAAGTTTCTTTGCAACGCTACCCAGTGTAAAACACAAAGGGTCCAGGCAGAATTTTAGTGCAGTTTGTTTTCATTATAGGTACCAAGAGTCACTAGGTGAAACAGAAGGGACACCGAGCAGTTTACTCAGAATAGATTATGGGAAATCATTATTTTTTAAAACAATGTAGAGTTAATCCTTCCAAGGGATTAGACATTTATTGCTCACTGGACTGGCACCTGCAGCTACACTCCTGGGGATTAAAAAAAAAAAAAAAAAAGGCAGAGGCCATCAGTCTCCATGACTCTGGGCAGGAGTCGATAATAATAATAATTAATAACCATTTGTGTTCTCTAGCTCCCTTCAACTGGGATCTCAGAATATTTTACTAACACAAACTCATAAAGCCTCAAACCACACCTGGGCATTCAGAAAATGCTTGAAGTTTAGCTCTGTTATTATTTTATATTTCTACTGCATCTTTCCTCCAAGGAGCTCAAAAGGATTATAAATATATTACCAAAGTACGTTAACTCATCACAGTTATGGTTCAGGAATACATTTCTTCTTTCTCCTTAGCACGAGAATTCCTAAGCTGTGAAAGATGGATAAGGCTGAAAACAACACAGCCGACTCTTGGACTTATCTCTAACACTATCCATATAGCACTTTTTCTACTCAGGGGTTAACCTGTCTAGAAGCAAACATGACTTTTTCTGTTTCATTCCACTCCTCAACTATTTTAAGTGGGTCTTTCAAGTGTAATTCAGTAAAGTTTTGAAGCAGAAAATATCTATCTTAAATGTAAATGGGGACTTCAGTACAGTGGACAGTAAACCAGATGATCACTGAAGTTCCTTCCAGTTCTAAAATATAGGTTTGGCAGTATCTGCAGAAAAGTATGTGCAAGACAGGTAACTCTGCAGGACATTCCCTTTGTGTGTCAACCCAAGCCCACTATGCTCTTGGTCTCAGAGACATAAGTTAATAACAGAACCAAAAAAGTCCTGCTCATGAAGCACCATATGTCCACTATAGGGCAGTAGTAAGAGCATGGGATCTGGAAGCAACTTATGTAAGTTTTATCCTAGGCCCTATAATTTACAAATTGTATGATCTTGGACAGGATACATGACCTTACTAGTCTCCGGCTTCCTTATCCATAACATGTGGTTTAATATACCTACTTGAATTGTTATGGACATTCAATAGAAGGTTAAGAAAGCACCAAGCATATAATAGTTTATAAATGGTGGTTATCATTACTGTCACAAACCACCATAAAGTCCCGTACAGCAAACGACCAAGACAGGAGAATGACTTTTTCTTTGTTCTTTCTCCGCCGTTCATCTGTTATGTTCAATTTCCATTTCATGGAAAATATTTTACTTTGGTTTTCTTCCTCTTCTTTGATAAAACCGTGTCCCATTGGACTGACAAAGCCTATCCATTGAAAATAGTCACCAGCATTCAATGGCAGAAACCAAACCAAACAAACACACAAATGAAAATGAAAACAAAAACATCCAATAGTACTTGTACCATTAGAATAAGTCTCAAAGTTCTTAGCAGGTTACTCAAAGCCCTTCATGTTATTTCTAGGCTTTAACCCAAGTAGACTGCTCACCATTACATAAATATTCCTAGCCTTAATATTCTTCCTTATGGCCTTCAGAACATACATTCTGAACATCGGTACTCCCACACACTTCAAGTAAAGGTGCAAGTCAGGACACTTGTCCAAGGGTAATTTGGTACAAGTTATTAAAAGCAAGAAAAATGTTAAGAAACTCAACCCAGAAATTCTACTATGGGAATCAATTCTGAGGTAATAATCTACAGTGTGGGCAAGGACTAACAATAATGGTGTTCACAGAAGTAACTAAAACTCTAACAACAGTTTGGTGCAAATAAATTATTTTCTATCCTCCGTGTGACAAAATATTTAGGATATAGTCATTAAAGGAGACATCTCAGAAGAATAGTTTTGATATGAGGAAAGAAAAGAGATTAGCACAAAGTGGGTTATATGATTTTTTTAAATAAAAAATGGAAAAATGGCAGGAAAACTATACATAATATGTACACATGCAAAATGATGGAAGTTTATACATTGAAATATTAACCATGTTTGTCTTACAGAAGTAAAACTTAGGCAATTTTGGGTTTTGTGTTTTTTTAACTTTAATTTTCATTTATTGAAAATCAAAGCAGATGAGAGAGAGAGAGACAGATAGAAAGAGAGAGAGAGAGAGATCCTCCTAAGCACCAAACAAGTTTTTTTCTGGATTACCTCATTGGATACTTGGAAAGCTTTGTGAGGTAGACTTCACTATTGCCACCACATTTAATTTTTCCTTGACGCCTCCCAAGCTGGGTCAGGCACCCCTTCTCCAGGCTGCTAATGCAAACTCCCAGAGCACAAATATATATTTGTATACATAAGAAATTTGGGTAATATCTAAATGCTAGTCTCACAGGGAACAGTATTCTCTAGAAAGGAATCTGTAAAGCCATCACAATGATATTTAAAATAATATTTCATTGGGTACCTGGGTGTCTCAGTTGATTAAACATCTGACTTCCCCTCAGGTCATGATCTCAAGGTTCGTGAATTCCAGCCCCACCTTGGGCTCTGCTGACAGCTCAGAGACTGAAGCCTGCTTCAGATTCTGTGTCTCCCTCTCTCTCTCTCTCTGCCCCTCCTCCACTCATGCTCGCTCTCTCTCTCTCTCTCTTTCTCTCTCTCAAAAATAAACAAACATTAAAAACAGTAATATTTCACATTATGAGGAGATGCTCAATATGATGTTAAAGTAGGATAGACTATTCAAATGTGTATAAAAGCACAACTGTATATAAATTGGGTGGAAAGAAATCTATTAAAATGTTTATTATGTTTACTGTGATTAATCCCTTGGTGTTAGAATAATAGGCTATTTTTACTTTATTTTTGCCTATCTATATTTTCTAAACATTCTCCAATTAGCATTTTCTCAATTAGAATATTCTTAATCAGATACAAGAAAATGTAACAAATGCTATAATAGCTGGACTCTTTTCACTAGATGTAAAATTGCTTAATGTTAAGAAATGCATCTCCTTCCTACAATGCCCACCACTGTGGCTAAAGCACAGAAGGAAGTTAGTATGTATTTACTGAATAAATTACTGACTACACGATGAATTAATGAATGAACCTATCAATGGACCAACCATCAGATATCAGGGAGAATATTTTTGCCTAAGGCTATGTAAGCTAATAAGTAGTAGGAGAGCTTACACCTCAACCAAGGTTTTTATTCACCAAAACCCATGAACTTTACCACTGCTTCCCTGATATATATTCCAGTTACCTGTACTCATTTCCTGTGGCTGCCAGAACAAATCATCACAACCCTGGTGACTTAACACAATGAAAATTTATTCTCCCATGGTTCTAGAAGTCACAAGTCTGAAATTAGAGCAGTGTGCCTTCCAGAGACTCTAGGGGAGACTCCTTGCCCCTTTCTTCTTGCTTCTGGTGACTCCAGAAATTGGCTTGTGGCTACTCCCTACAATCTCTTTCTCCATCTTCCCATAGCCTTCATTTCTGTGTATCTTCTCTTCTGTCTCTTATAAAGACACTTGCCATTGGATTTAGGGTCCACTCAGATAATAAATGACGATACCTCATCCTGAGATCATTCACTTAGTTATATCTGCAAAGACCCTCTTTCCAAATGAGGTCACAATCACAGGCTCTTAGGATTAAGATACCTTTTGGGGAGGTCACTCTTTGACACATTGTATCACCCTTGACATTGTCCCCAATTTCTTCCATATTCTACTCTGAGGTGCATCAACCTCTGAAAATGGAAGCAATGGGAGGCCCTGAAGAGGAAACTGTTTACACGGAGAAGCCAACACTATTGTAATCTCTGTCCTCACCAACTATTGAAAATATGCTTTTAAAATGTCAATCACAATCCCCTCTGCCTTTCCCACTTAATTTAGCCAAATTAGATTCAAGGAGAGGAGATGAAAAAAAAAAAAAGTCTGCTCCCATTCAGTTTCAAGACTGATCATCTGTCTCTCCTAAATCCTCCATGTTCCTCTTACACCTATTTTGCACGACACTTTCTTAATGTCACGATCATTAATGTATTAGCTAAAGAATTCACAAACCTTTCTCATTATTCCTTGGTGATGAAGGGGACTACCACAAACATGAACACTGCATTTTGGAAGCAATAAGCAGAGGAACCTTATTAGTGACAGTTTCAGCCCAATTCAGATCCCATTAGAATGGAAACTCTGTGGGGTGCCTGGGTGGCTCAGTCCATTGAGCATCTGACTCTTAATTTTGGCTCAGGTCATGATCTCATGGTTTGCGAGATCGAGCCCCATGCCGTGCTCTGCACTGACAGCATGGAACCTGCTTGGGATTCTCTTTCTCCCTCTCTCTATGCCCCTACCCATCTGTCTATCTCTCTCTCTGTCACTCTCTCTCTCCCTCCTATCCCTCTCTCTTTTTCTCTCTCTCAAAATAAACTAACCTCAAAAAAAAAAAAAAAAAAAAAAAAGAATGGAAGGCCTATTCCTAAAGGGCCAGCGAGGGCTGATGAGAAGATCACTTAAGACTCTTACCAACCACATGAAGTAATTTTATCACCAGAAGAGTAAGGACAAGCAAACCTGTAGAGGTGCCCATTACAGAGGATTTCAAGCCCCTCTGTGGGCAACACAACCCACCCATGGAATTCACCTGAACCAAAACGAGGGAGCCAAGTGCCTGGAGTACAGATTCTGGCAGTGGAGTCTGAGAAACTATACCACACACTCAGCTGCTTATTCCCTGAAGAACTCGGTAATTTGAGCTTCAGGATGCCAACATTTTGCAATACACAGAAGTTCTACATTTCCATTCTGAAAACCAGACTTTCAAAGTTTATGTAAAGTTCCACTTTAAGACCAGTTAGAAAAAGGTTTTGACGGCCATGAGGGCTTCATCTGGTGCTTTCTTCCTAGATTGCAAGTGAAGAAACTCACACGCAGTTTCTAGTCAAGGGCTCAGTGTGAACCATCCAAGCACATCCTACCATCCTACCTACACTTAAATGTAGGTAGCAAATTCTCTGCCTGGCCCAATGCTTTCATGATATGCTTATGTGTCTGGCAGTAGGGACATAGTGATTTAAATCATATACTTTTCCTTAAGAGTTTACAGTCTAGGGGACAGAGAAATGCTAACAAAAAGAAATAAAGGAGTGTCTATATAAAGGGGGTGGAAATGAGGTACGAGGGAAACAAGTTATGAAATCTCCCTGCTGGAGTCAAAAAAGATCTTAAAAAAGAGTGAAAGTTGGGCCTGAAACTTGGAGGTTTGGTAGCATCAAGAAGAACATCACTTGATTGATCACTTATGCACCAGATGCACTTTACTCCACTCAATGCATGACTACTTCAATGCATGCTACTTAATCCTCGCAGCAACCCGAAAGAAGAGGCACAGAATGGTCATATACTCTAACAAGGCAGAATCTGGATCTGGATCCATCTGACCTGCAAGTGTATGTTCCCAATTCCTACATGACTTGGTCTTTTGAAATAGATGCTGGCAATTACGATGACGATTTCTTATTGTTCAACTGATGGAGCAACTCAGTTTGTAGGCAATTGACTAAAGAAAACCAATACCAGACAGCAAAGATTGGCATGGACCGAGTAGTGCCAGAGGGACTGTGTGGGAAGATTTCAAGCAATGGACACTCTCACAGTCTGCCTGTGGAGACAGCTTCCAACACAAGTGTAGGAGAACTCAGCAAACACAGTGAGTGAACCAACTAAAAGTGTAGTCATGGGAATTTCAGCAATAGAGATGAACATTTTTGCAAAGGGAAAGAGAAAGAAAAAATGGGGCACTAAAGAGTAAAAGAAAGCTTGGAAAAGAACTACTGACAAATGCAAGCACAATTGGGGTGTTTGTGTTTTATATATGTTATATATTTTTATGTATTTTGTATATACATATACACATACACACACACACACACACACATATATATATATATATATCAACAGTTATGGGTTGTAAATATTGTTAGAAAATCATGGCACTTACATATATTTTGAAAATAGTGTTTTCAAAATTTATATATTGGTGTGATACTCCTGTAAAATCTTAAATTAAAAAAAAAATCTGTGAGGATTAATGAGATCTTAAGAAAAATCTGCAGATACGGGGTATGTGTGCTCCAGGGAGACAAGTGCTATGTAAATACCAGATATTTTAACATGTTCTTCTCAGATGGGGGTTGGGGGAAAATAGTGGCTAGGCATAAAAGGGGTCCATTAAATGTCTTCTCTCCTAGAAAAGAGAGTTTAGATAGCAATATGCTCCCTTGGTTGACCCCTGTCAAAGATGGCACCAAGGTTTCTATAGTTGAAGCAAAGTTTGTTATAAATCCAGTTCCACTCCCCTATGGACAAGGTCAGGAACTACAGGACATCTTACAGCAGCGGGTCTCAACCAGGAGGGACATTAGAGGCACCTGCAACCTTTAATGACTGTGATGCCCAGGCCATGCCCCACATCTGAATAATAGCAGGAAGGAGGGTATGATTTGTAAGGCTCTTCAGGAGAGCCATTCAAGGTTGAGGTCCACTGACTTAGAATATGGTTGCTTAGCACACTTACCCAAAAACAAACAAATAATTAGAAAAAAAGATTATATCATTCTTTAACCCCTTGGGCTGGAAGTGGTTTGGGCACTCAACTGTCAAATCTCTCATGTGGGTCAAATAATAGTCTACTATTAACTCCGGGGGTCCCATGCTTATTGTATATCCAAAGACTAAAAATGCAAAAGGTGCATGCCAAAATGAATGAACACAGTAGTTCCTGCCATTAACCACAGGGAACACATTCCAAGACCCCCACTGAATACCTGAAACTGTAGATAGCACTGAACCTTATTTATATTGTGCTTTTCCCTAGACATACACACCTATATGTGACTAATTGGTGGGTAGCATACATAGTGCTGGACAAAAAGATGATTCACAACCTTCACAGGACAGAGTGGGACAGTCCAAGATTTCATCATCTTACTCAGAATTGCACCTAATGCAATATTTATGAATTATTTATTTCTAGAATCTCCTATCTAATATTTCTGGAATGCAGTTGACCATGGGCAACTGAAGCCATGGACGGTGAAACTGCAGATAAGGGAGCAGGGGCAGACTAGCCAGAAAGAAGTAGAAAAGTCTAATTTTCTAAGGTCAAATAACAATTTATGAAGAAGCATACTGAGGAGCAGTAGTTCACTTGAAGATATGTATGAAATTTTACTAAACTTTTAAGGCAAAAAAAAAGGTGAGAATACTTGTAAGTTCATGATTAACTAATTCTGTAAAATATAATTAATTCATAAAGGCTTTGTCTGAGCAGTCCTCAATGGGACCTTGATATGTCTATTTGACTCTACTGCAAATCAGCTGCAATTTCCCATCTATTTTCTTACCAACTTCATCTTCCTCGTAAGACTGAACTACTTAGTTTTAAACTTAAAAATTCTCCAAACAACCTGCAATCTGAGATAATCAATCTGCAACAGGCACTTAATGGTGGTGTGCCCTTGAACAGGCATACCTCTCTCCACCTCAGTGTTCTCATCTCACAATTAGGACAATAGGATTACTGCTCACATACAATTGTTGGGAGAAATATGAATTAGAAAACTGGTAAAATGGAGAGCTCAGTGTCGAGCACATACATGCAAATAAGTATAATACAGCATAATATAAATAATGTATTTTTTAATTACAATATTATGTTTCAACCAATAAAGTTAATTAGTGTTTTTATTTTGTAGTCTACTTCTCAAAGTCATCACTTTTTTAGAGAAATCCATCCTCTGAATGTTGGGGAAAACTGGCTTAATTTTACATTTCTTCAGATTACTAACTACTCATGCTCATTGGCTTCATCTCATCCAGTCTATGAGCCTTCTTATTGCATTTAACTCATATTTAAATTTTTGTTAATGTTTATTTTTAAGAGAGAGACAGAGAGTGAGCAAGGGAAAGGCAGAGAGAGGAAGACAGAATCCAAAGCAGGCTCCAGGCTCTAAGTTGTCAGCACTGAGCCAGATGGAGGCTCAAACTCATGGACTGTGAGATCATGACCTGAGCTGGACGCTCAACCAACTGAGCCACCTAGGTGCCCGGGTATAACTCATATTCAAAAGTGGCAATACAAGCAGGTCTTCCAAAAGGAAAGCAAGGCAATCTTTTATCCTATTCACATCTCCTTTTTGCTACTGTTATTCAGCAGTGATCCATTTATACTGGACCAAAGCAGTGCCCCTTAGCCACGGGGATACATTCCAAGACCCCCAGTGAATGCCTGAAACCACAGATAGTACAAACCCTATATATACTATACATGCATGCCTAAGTTTAATTTATAAACCAGGCACAGTGAGAGATTAACAACAATAACTGATAATGAAATAGAACAATTTTAACAACACACTGAAATAAAAGTCATGTGAATGTAATCTCACTCTCTCAAAATATCTTACTGTTCTATACTCACCCTTCTTCTTGTGAGGATGTGAAATGACAAAATACCTATGTGAGAAGATGAAGTGAGGTGAATAACACGGGTGAGGGACGTAAGCATTGGGCCACTTCTGACCTTCTGATGATAGATCGGGAGGATCATTTGTTTCTGGGCCACAGCTGACTGTTGGGTCACTGACACTGGAGTAAAAACACAGATAAGGTGGCACTACTGTGCTCATATGACTAAAGGCACTGTTAGAGCAAAGAGGCAGAGGACCCCATATGGAAGAATCTAGGGCCCTCTGTCATCCCAGGCCCAGAGAGATCTTAGAGGAATTACAAGAACTGATGGCTGTAATATGTGTTCCTAACATTATCCTTTCTTCTACTGGCAAAAAATAAACCTTTATTTTGAATTTTTCAAAAGTGGGTAATTTATATAATCCCTTGACACCCTTTAAGCCAACAAACCTGCATAATCCTGCATAATATAACTATTAGGCAGACACATCCTGCGAGCGTTCCCCGGAATGCTGCTAATCTTGTTTGGCTTCAAGATACATCTTAAATCTTTCAACAAGATATGAAGTTTGAAGCATTTTAGGGACACCTGCCCCCAAACACAAAATACTCTAATCACACTCTCCTAATTCTGGAATCCTCCTGAATGAGTGAAGACAAAATTATAATGATGCCCTTTGTGTTGGGTATTCCTTGGGTCTCCTGCCCTCCTCAGAAAGCAGAGATTTCAGCTGTTTGAATTGTTCCCAGTGGGATCTTAAGGAGGCTGCCACAAACCTATTGAGTAACGCTTCCTTTCACCTGGTATGGCCAAAATATTTAATGTGGTCAATGATAGCCCAATTACAAATAAAAAGCCCTCTGCATATTCTCACAAAAGATCAAAGTTTGTTGCATATCTAACAGACCAAGTGATTATTCTGGTGTTCAGTCTTTAAGGAACAAGTTACTTTTGTAATGGAAAAAAAGTATTATTTTTTTAGGTAAAAATGAAAAAAATCATAATAAAGATAGAGAAATAGAGATATTTTATTCTGCAGTTTTCCATGTGGGGGTAGGGGGGAATGTAAATTTGGCTAGGCCAAATAGGCCTATAATGAAAGGGATTTTTTTCCCATGTAGTTTACTAACCAGATAAGACATAGTGTGTGCTCTCCCCTTCTCTGTATATATTTATCCATTAAAATGAATAGCTAATAAATAGATCCATCTGCAGAGCTCAGGCACTCCTTTTTTGAGATGTTCAAATGTTGGCCATTCCCACTCAGTTAACACAACAGCACAGGTTATGAAGATTGAACATGAAGGCATTCATAGATATGCTGTCTTATAAAACCAATCAGGTAAAGCTGAGTTGCACAAAAAATGCAACTATTCCTTCCTTACACTAAAGCACAAAACTTTCATGAAATATATTAAATTTTATTTGCTCTCGATGCATGCTTAATCACAGCTTCCTCACTGAAACATCCTAGTCAAGTTGTGGCTTTGACCAGACCTCCTCTGAACTTATTCTCATCTGGGATCCTTACCCCAAATGTGAGATCCAGTCTTCAGACATGGGTACGTATCTGAAGAATAAACTACTTGGGCCTTTTGAGGCCTCCTCTGAGTTGGAGGTTCTTCTCAGCTTCCCTGAAAGGCACTGTCACCTCCTGTGCCCAGTACAGTAGGGTCCTCAGGAAGAAAGTTAATAAACTGCTGTGCACAAGCCATTTAGCTGAAGAGTCAAATGTGGCCATCCCATGACTGATTTGGCCAATAGACAGAGTTTCAATAGAAGGAGAAAAAAAACTGATTACAGATAGAATAGTCAGGATGGATTTCTGCAGGATTTAGCTCTTTGTGTATGTGTGTGGTTTTTTCTTCCAGTTCAAATGGAATTATCCAGCTAAATGTGACATGAATTACAATGTTAAATTTACCCACCTCAGGTTGGCATTAATAAAAGTCAAGGCAGATTTCAATAGACACACAGAAATCTACATAACTTGCAGCCTGTTAATCTATACAGTCAACTGACTTGAGTGACAATATTGTGACAGTATCACTGAATGAACATTGTTTGTCAGATGTGTAGCAAGGAGAAACACGGAGAACTACTGTTCAGGAGAAGGATGGATGGATGGATGGATGGATGGATGGATGGATGAGTGGACGAACAGATTGATGGATGGACAGAAGGGTAGATGGACAGAAAGCCAGATGGCCAGATGCATGGATGGATGGCAGAGTATACAATAATGATCATGAGATATCTAATACAGACTATCTGCATTCAAATTCTGACTCTGCCATTCACTGCATCTCTGGCTGGGAAAAACCTGCATGAACCTCCGTTTTCTCACCTATAAAAAATAAAGATGATGATGATGACGACATCTGCCTCCGAGGAACTGAGTGGATATATATGCCCTGCAGTACTTGAAACAGTGTGTGCTATCTTGTAAGCACTCAACAAATGTTAGCTCTTATGACAGATAAAAAGAAAGCCAAATTCTACACTTAGCCATATTGCTTATTTCTTGTAGTTTAACAAAGCCTTAGAGTTTACAAAGATTGTTCACATATTTTAAACTGTCTGCTCGTCAACACAGGAATATGATTTCAATATAATAACAATTTTACATAAGAGCAACCAGTTTGGAAGTTATATATTTTGTATTAAATCAAATTTATCTTCATGGAAAACCAAACACTAGAGGCCTAGACTTGACACTCAGCTTTGCCAACTATTAGTTCAGAGATTCTAGAAAAGTCACTTAACCTCCCTGACCTCAGTTTCCTTATCTATAAAATGATGATAAAATGATGAGACATTTATAACACTGGGAGTGGATTTGTCCTATTATTCATGAAATACTTATAGTGGGTCAGTTATGCACCAGACACTATGCTAAGTACTTGATTCAATGAAATAAAACACTACAAATGCCAGGCATTTCAAGCAATCAATAAATACTCATTGTTTTCATTGCCTTTATCATTAGTTATTACTCCTAGATCCCACAGGAAGAGGCCAGCAGAACCAGATCTTGAATTCAGAGCTTGCTTCTTTGTAATAATTTAATGAAGTGTTCTTGTCTGCCTCCTGATGGGTAAATGGTCACCAGAGTTTTGAAAAGGCAGGTGTATGTTTTTGGACAAAGGGCTTGGCAGATGAAGAACTTCGATGGGTCCTTAAACCTTAAAGGTAAGTTCATTTGGTTTTGATTTTGTGTGTTTTTATTTTAAATCAATGCTATTGAGGTTCAATTTATGTACACTAAAACGGACCCATTTGAAGGGTACAGTTTGGTGTGTTTTCCCAAATGTGTATATATACATGCAATCATCACCATGATCAAGATATAGAACACTTTCAACCCCTCAGAAAGTTTCCTTTTACAGTCAACAGGCCCCCACCCCTGCCCCTAGGCAACCATACTTTCTTTCATTTTCAATTAGCTTTGCCTGTTCAATAATTTCATAAAACAGAATCCCATGGTATGTAGTCCTTTGTGTCTGGCTTCCTTCACTAAATGTGTCTTTGAGGTTCATCCAGGTTATGGCATGTAGCAGCATTTGTTCCTGTAGAGTATTCCACTGTAGGTTCATACAATGAACCTACCGGTTCATGGTTTATCCATGAACTTGCTGATAAACGTTTGAGTTGTTCCCAGTTTGGGGTGATTATGAGTAGAGCTGCTATACACAATCATGTGGACATATGATTTAATTTCTCTTTGATAAATACCTAAGAGTGAGGACTACTGAATTGTCTGGTAAGTGTAGTTTTTTTTAATTTAATGGAACATCAAAAATGTTTTCCAAGCTAGCTTATTACACTCCCACCAGTGGTTCAAGAGGGTTCCAATTGCTCTGCATTCTTGCCAACACTTAGGTTGAGTTTGAATGGGTAGAACTGTCAGCAACAAGGCTGAAGCATTTCCCATGTGGACAGACACAGAACTCTCAGAAGCATTCACAATCCTTTCTCTGTGTGCACCTGCAAGGGAACTTTCTAAGGTTTTCCCCAGGGACTCCAAAATCACAAAAAGCCTTTAGCATTGAGAAAAGAAAGCCAGCAAAAGACACATAGATGGGAGAGAGAATTTTAGGGAAATAACAGAGTAAAACATAGACTATCCTAAAAAAGACAAGTTGCATCCACCAACAACCAACATGGAACAGAAGGTAGAAAGAGAAATCCCATCAAATGTATGGAATTATTTTAATGAATTGTTTCACCATTAATTTAACAATTTAGTTTTGTGCCACAAAACCAATAAAATGTTTAAAAATACACCAGGTAAAAATTCTTTTTCCAACTGGTGGGGCTGAAAAGTTTTGGTTGCCGGTACTAAGTTTTACTCAGACATCTAGAGCTTCCGTGTAGCTGATGAGGTCCCTTCATTAGCTTGCCACTAAGAATGTAAACACTGAAATCAGTTATTTTAGTGTCAGGCACTGGAAAAGATCCTAATAAAATAAATTGACCAGCTTCCTACGGATGAGAAAACTCGCAAACCTGACAGCTTTTTGCTGGTAACTGCAGCAGTAAATTCAGGCAATCCTGGATAAATGTCAGGACGCTTTCTGGGATAAAATGCCTCTATCAAACTACCAAAATATTATTAAGAAGTGTATGGGATTGCTTAGGGAGAAGTACTCAGGCCTCCTCCTCTCCTCTCCCAATCTCCTTCACAAAGTAATGCCAGCCATATTGTATTTTGTATTATTAATACCAATGTGCCTGTATTGGATTTGAAGATTCAGGAACATACATCCATATTTAATTTAGGTGTCTGTCTGTTTATGTGGAAAGGGAAATATGGATGGCTGGTGGGAACAGCTCCCTATGCTCAGTAATACTGAACACAGTCACTTGATATGTTTTGTGCTCTTTTATATCTTTCCGTGCCTTTAGCACATATTCATTCACTTAACAAATAGTAACGGAATACCTAGGCACTCTGCTGGGCATCATTCTAGAAGCTGGAGGTAGAGAAGTGGACAAGACAGGGTCCTTACCCTAAATGGAACTACCTACCATAGAAAGAGGAAAGACATAATAAATACACCAAGGAAGAGGGGTGCCTGGGTGGCTCAATCGGTTAAGCGTCCAACTCTTGATTTCAGCTCAGGTCATGATCTCATGGTTTGTGAGATCAAGCCCCACATTGGGCTGCATGCTGACAGTGCAGAGCTTGCTTGGGATTCTTTCTCTCCCTTTCTTGCTGTCCCTCCCCCTCTTTCTCTTTCTCTCTCAAAATAAGTAAATAAACTTAAAAAAATACACCAAGGAACACATACCATGTCAGATGGTGCCGAGTGCTGTAGAGGCAATGAAGCAGAGTAAGGCAGATGGACAAAGTATTGTGTAGGTAATGGTTTGTGATACCAGTTGGTCCAGGAAGCCCTCATTAATAAGAGGAAGTCTGAGCAGAGCAAGCCATGTATCAGAGGGAAGAGCACTCTGGACAAAGGAAACAGCCAGTGCAAAGGGGGATGTCTGGGATGTACTTGATGTGTCCCCAAAACATCCAGGAGGCCAGCATAGCAGAAGCAGGATGGAAGGGTCAGGGCAAGTAGGAAGACATGAGGCAGAAAAGTATCAGGGGTCACATCTTACAGAATGTTTTTCTTTGGTCACAGTAGTTATCCAAGAATCGTCCAAGAAAGTAGACAGAAACACTTTTTAGTAAACAATGATGGCTGGGTGATTCTTGGTAACCAGTCAAGAGAAACAAGTTCAAAAGTAGCTTTGATCTCACTGACTCATAGATCTTTCTCTTCTGACACCCTTTTATTTTAGTCATTGTACATCTCTTTCAACACCTTTGTGTTGTATCATTAGCTCTTTTTTAAGGTATATATCCATATCCTCCCTCAGTCAGCTCCTTGAAGATAAGAACTGGGCTTCATAACTCTTGATATTCCACATGGATCCTTAAATAGTGCTTGGCCCTGGCAGGCACTCAATGGGTATTATTAGAGTCAAGTATGTGGCTGATGCTAATTTTGGATCCTCTACCTTTTAAAAGAAGAATTAGAGAAGAGTTTCCTAAATTTGGCATTTTGTGTCAGGTAAACTCATTTGGTTTTAAGTGATTTAAAAACCAACTCTTATTGGCTTCACTATTTTGGCTGATGTTGCAGAAACATCTAGACATAAATTTCAAGTCAGACAAGCCTGATCAAGAAGCTCAACTGCCTCATCAAGTCTGTCTGTCTGTCTGCCTCTCTCTCTCTCTCTCTCTCCCTCTCTCTCTCCTCTTCTTTCTACAGTATCAGCTTCATCCTTGGGCTGTACACAGTCACCCCCAGTAGCACAAAGCTTTCACTGCCTCTAGTTAATAAAATGTCCATTGGAATTCCAGGGCTCATATCTTCATCTTCCAGGTCACCTCCATCTACTGCCTTTAGAGGAGAAGAGGCTTTTGTAGCAGCTCCATAACATACTATTCATTCTTTCACATTGGCCTGAGTGGGGTAAGGCTGGGTCTGGCTCACAGAATGAAACTCCATGGTGGAGACATGGTGGGGCTAAATACGCCAAGGGAAATTTGCGTACCAGCAGCAGGACAAGAGAAAAATGGATGTTCAGGATACAACCAATATGTTCATTATACTGATCATCAGAATCCACTAGATAAGCTTCTAAAAACTCAGATTTATGGGCCTTATCTCAAAACCTCCAAATCACAGTCTTGTTGTGGAGTTTGGAACCTGCACTTTATAGAAAGTCCCCCAGGTGATCCCAGGTGAGGGCATCAAAGCATCTTACTACTGCCTGTGCCTTTCTTGACGTCTATAACACAAGAAAGTAATTCAGATATATATTAAAAAGATATAAAGTAATACTTAGAAAGAAATATGAGCACCAGGGAAAGTGACTCTGTAAATATGAAAGTGTAATTATTTTCAATAAGCATTTCTGCCTCCAATCTCATCTAAAATAAAAGTATTGGCACTCCAGGGATGTCTGCTTCTCATCTACTGGATTCACTAATACAGATTTATGCTCTCAGATAATATGATGAGCAGTTGCATCTTTGAAGGGACTACGGAATCCATTTATCTCAGGTGCCCCAGCCCCATCCCGGAAAAGTCTCATACATAATTTCACAAAAGCAAATGGACATTTCCCCTGATGTCATAATATTATCAGAAACCCTGCATCCACAGAAACAGACACTCAGATCAATGGAACAGAATAGAGAACCCAGAAATGGACCCATAAACATCTGGCCAACTAATCTTTGACAAAGCAGGAAAGAATATCCAATGGAATAAAGACAGTCTTTTCAGCAAACAGTCCTGGGAAAACTGGACAGCAACATGCAGAAAAACGAAGATGGACCACTTCCTTACACTATACACAAAAATAAATTCAAAATTGATGAAAGACCTAAATGTAAGACAGGAGGCCATCAAAATCCTCAAGGAGAAAGCAGCAAAAACCTCTTTAACCTTGGCCACAGCAACTTCTTACTCAACACGTCCCCAGAGGCAAGGGAAACAAAAGCAAAAATTAACTATTGGGACCTCATCAAACTAAAAAGCTTCTGCAGGGCAAAGGAAACAATCAGCAAAACTAAAAGATAACCAACAGAATGGGAGAAGATATTTGCAAATGACATATCAGATAAAGGGTTAGTATCCAAAATCTATAAAGAACTTATCAAACTCAACACCCAAAAAACAAATAATCAGTAAAGAAATGGGAAAAAGGTGTGAATAGACACTTCTCCAAAGAAGACATCTAGATGGCCAACCAACACATGAAAAAATGCTCAACATCGCTCATCATCAGGGAAATACAAATCAAAACCACAATGAGATACCACCTCACACCTGTCAGAATGGCTAACATTAACAACTCAGGCAACAACAGATGTTGGCAAAGATGCAGAGAAAGAGGATCTCTTTTGCACTGCTGGTGGGAATGCAAACTGGTGCAGCCCCTCTGGAAAACAGTATGGAGGTTCCTCAAAAAACTAAAACAAGCTCTACCCTAGACCCAGCAATTACACTACTAAGTAGTTATCCAAAGGATACAGGTGTGCTGTTTCAAAGGGTCACATGCACCTCAACATTTATAGCAGTGCTATCAACAACAGCCAAAGTATGGAAAGAATCGAAATGTCCATGATGGATGAATGGATAAAGAAGATGTGGTATATATATACAATGGAGCATTAGTCAGCAATCAAAGAGAATGAAATCTTGCCATTTGCAACAACATGGATAGAACTAGAGGGTACTATACTAAGTGAAATTAGTCAGAGACAAATATCATATGACTTCACTCATATGAGGAATTTAAGATACAAAAGAGATGGGCATAAGGGAAGGGAAGCAAAAATAATATAAAAACAAGGAGGGGGACAAAACATAAAAGACTCTTAAATACAGAGAACAGAAGGTGGCTGGAAGGGTTGAGGGTGGGGGGATGGTCTAAATGAGTAAGGGGCATTAAGGAAGACACTTGTTGGGATGAGCACTGGGTCCGGGATGAATCACTGGAATCTACTCCTGAAATCATTGTTGCACTATATGCTTACTAACTTGAATATAAATTAAATAAATAAATTAATTAAAATGCTGATGTTCTGAAAAAACAAACAAACAAACAAACAAAAACAACCCCTGCATCCAGATAGGGAAGATGGGCCATTTACATTACCCTGATAGGAAAGTTAAAAGGATGAAAATGCTGAGAAATCCAAAATGTAAGTTCCCTCATGGTGCAAAATCTGCTGTCAAACGTAGGCTTCGGAGCATTCTCTCAGATATTTCTCACATAGCCCGCCATGCTAAGGAGGTTGCAGGATGCTTGAGTCTGTCTGTCCTGGGAGACAAATGACGCAACTCCAGAGAGGTGTGTCTAGAGAAGGAAAGGACCAGCACAGCTGGGCAGCCAGGCCCAATCCCTCGCCTGACTGTGGGATGCTTTCATACAATCAACCTTCAAGTAACTAAATTTTTATAAAATAAAAAAAAAAGGGAGACTGAGGAAAGGGACAGGGAGAGTGACCACTTGCTGGAGGGCCTCGCTCTGGCTAACCCATCTTCCTGAATCGCTTTGGCTCTCTGAGGGTCGGCAGGTTCTTTTCCCATTTTCTTCCAACTGTCTAGTCTTGCTTTCTCTTAATTTGCACCTCCCTCAGCCCCCTCCCCAACTCACTCACTCACACTCTCTCTCTCTCTCTCTCTCTCTCTCTCTCTCTCTCTCTCTCTCCCCTCCGAAGTGTTCCCTGGAAGGAGGCATGATGGATAACAGATGTTCCTTGACATATTGTGTCATTTATCACACGACAGCCCCAATGCCGCTAACAGGGCCTTTCCCATATGTCTTTGTCGGCTTTTCTGCAGCCCCAAATGCATCAAGAAGAAATGGTTTAATACAATGTGCTGTAATTCCTGAGTCACAGCTCAATGGAGGGGTTTGGGATGCTGACTTGTCTTTCCTTTCCACTTTATTTATTCGTTTCAACTGGCTCCTCTTTCCGAGAAATGAATGAGCGAACTCATCGGACCCCAGGTGGAGGGGAAAATTGACCACAGAATTGCACTCTGGGTTGGAAGAAAAAGGGAAGGTAGGTCTAGAGAGGGCATGGCAATTTCAGGCTGGAGTATATTACCACACCGGCTGACAGGCTCCTGCTCGTGTTCCATGGAGTACAGTGTCTGCCATGCCTGACAATGAGAAGAGTTCAGTGGTGAAGATCTATAAATCCAAACTGACCCTGGAGTGCCCTGCTGTGTCCCCAAAGGAGGGAATTTACTGCATCAGCCAGAAAGGAAGTTCCCCTGACCTACCTGAGCCTTCACTCACTTTCCTTCACTTTCCTATTATAACCCATGTGTCCCAGAAGTATCACCATAGCAATAAGTCACATCTTTGTGAGCACCAAAGGCTATCACAAGCTCACACACTTTGTGGATCTCTCTCTCTCTCCAGATCCCCATGGGGAACTTGCTACTCCTGTCAGCTTTCCAGGAGGTCACGTCTCCCCAGAGGGATGGGCTTCAGGTCAGGCAGATTACCAGTGTGGTTGTGCTCGACCTCCTAGGCTTTTGATTCATGTGCACTCACCCCCATGGGGAGCAGATAGGATGATGCCCACAGTAATTATAACATGCAGGGGACAGAGCCACAAATGCACTTCCCGTCCAGCTCAGACATGCAAAGACAATGTGGCCTCTTTCTTGTCTCCCAAAAAGACCCCATCACACCAAATAAGGAAAATATTAAATTTCAAATCAAGGTATCTCTTTCTTCTGACTTAAATTGTCTTTTAATGGGCATCTGGGTGGCTCAGTCCATTGAGTATCTAACTCTTGATTTTGATTCAGGTCATGATCTCATGGTTCATGGGATCAAGCCCTGCGTGGGGCTCTGTGCTGACAGCACAGAACATGCTTTGGATTCTCTCTCTCCTTCTCTCTCTCTCTCTCTCTCTCTCTCTGTCTCTCTGTGTCTCTCTCTCAAAATAAATAAACATTAAAACTATTTTTAAAAAATAAATTGTCTTTTTAGGTTTAAAGAAACTCTGTTGGGGCGAAAAACCTCAGCCAGTTCAGAATTTAACTCTCTGTTAGAGCTCTCTCCACCCACTTTAGTTTTTCCAAGAAGGTATCTGGTTATAGAGGAACCATTGAGGCACAGGGAACAGGGGCCCTCTGGCCTTGATCTAGTCCTTGGGCTACAAAGGACTGGGTTGACCCATAGGTGTGGGCTGATGGCATCTATAAAGCATGGTGGCACTGGTGCTGGTCTAGACACTCTTCTCTCTCCTACTGCTGGACATCACAGATGATTATTTTCCACTTTCTTTTTGCTGCATAGACAATGGCCCCAAAGATCCCAATTGCCACCTTGGTTCTCAGTGTTTGCAGCTCCCATTGAAGCCATGTGACCTGTCTCCAGGTAGCCTTTTGCCCCAGGCTCACTTTACCCCATTATAATGAACCTTTATGGCCAGCTTTCCAGCTTTCTGTTCCTCAAGAATCATGGGGAAATTTCCAGATCTTTTCCCACCCTACCACACAGAAACTCACAAAGATCAGGGAAGACCAATCCCAGCTCTCTTTCTCACTAACCACTGTTTGTCTTTGCTAAGGTTTTCCTAAAGCAGAACCTGAGGCAAGGACTCTTATCCAAATGATTTATTGGGGTGGGAAATTCTTTAGAGAACAGGGAAGTAAGGGAAGCCAGCGAGAACAAAATAAAGAGCTAGATAAATATGGTCTCATCAGGAGACTCAGACCCATGGGACCACCCAGGGGAGGTGGAGTCCACAGGCTGTAGCAGTGATGGTCAGAAATCTCAGCTGGAGGCCTGCACACCCAGTGTCATTAGCCAAGGGCCACAGGGGAGAGGCATAAAGAGAGGGAGCCACTAAGCCTCCCTGACTTGGTGACCCGTCTGCCTGTGGACAACTTTCAGGAGAAAGAAACAACAGTTTCTTGTGATAGTTAACACAGTGTATGGGGAGAGGTACATGGGCTAGTGCGGGGGTATCTGTAGAGAGTAGTAATATACCCATTACACTGGCCCATCACTTTTACTTTTCTGCAGCCACCTTGCCTTGCTGGGGGACCCTCCTACATGGCCATCTCATCTCTCTGCCTTGTCTTCCAGATTTCTAAATAGAGGAATCAATCTCTCCTGAACTCTCTTCACCTACATTTTCCCCCCAAACCCTCTAGCCCTGAGAGTGGAAGCCAGGATGCATATGGCTAACCACTTGCCTTCTTGTCCGCCTCTCTTCTTCTGAGAACGTACCAGGGCTACAAGAGTGGGCCTCTTACTTTCTTTCATTTCTATCATTGGTTTTCGCACTGTTACATCTTCTTCTTTCCCAAAATGACATTCAGCCTGGCCCATTTTCTAGAGCCGTATTAGTGGACTGAATGAAAGAACACATGGTTTACCAATAAGAAAATATCTAAAACGATCCTCTGTCATTATAATGATTACTAATAGCAATATTGAAAATATACTTTGGGTCAGGGTCTGTGCTTTAAATTCTCAATTATTTTTTAGAAACCACTATGAGGTAGATATGACTATATTCCTTTCACAAATAAGGAAGTGGGGTCTAGTCAGTATAAGTAAGTTGACACAGGTGGCAAGGAATGAAACCAGCATTTGATAGCAGCTCTGATTCTGAAACTTATGCTCATTCCATTACACTAGACCTTGGTGGTTCTTTATATGACAATGTGGCCCTGGGTATATTTAGGGGTGGGGAAAAATATCATCTACTCCACTCTTAATCTGCTCCTACAGATTCAAAGAGAAGAGTGTGTGTTTTATGACTTGACCATGTACTTTTATGTTCAGATGAGCCCCACACACCCCATGGCTGGTACCCCCAGTGAAAACTGGGCACAGACTCCTGGATCCATGAAAGCAGTTGTTTTAAATCAAGTTTTGCTCCTACCTTTGCTCTTTGTTCCCTTCTCAGTTCCTGAGACTACTGGGCTCCTAATGTCCCAAACTTCATCTGTTGTGTTACCATCTGCCCCTATTCCTCTAGGGACTGTTCTCCTTTTGACTTTGAAAATCAGAGCTCTTCAAAGCATGACCTGAACCTATCCTAATCTCTTCTGATCCTGCCTCTTCCAAGGACTGATCCCACCCCAGTCCCTGAGCACTCAACTGGACACGGGGCTACTGGTTGGTGTCCTATGGGGCTTGTCTCTCCAGTGGCTCACTGCTGTCACCACAGGTAGAAGAGGCTAGCTTAGCACCACTGCCAATTCCACCATGATTACATTCAACCCAGCAAACTGACCTTTTGGTTGGACAATTGCCATGGTTAGATTCTGGGGAAGGGAAGCCACCTAACTCTTCCATTGACATGGACACAATGTCCCTGTAATATAAAAGTGTGGATACTGTCATTTTGTCCCTTTATGGGTTATGGTGGCATCTTGACATGGGCCTGTTGGCACAGGTACCTGGACAATGTCCTAGAAACAGAGCTATGATACTGGCACACCAAATGCCATATCATCTTCTATGCTCCTCAAAGTCATTAATTAAACAGAATTGGCCATAAAAGCAGTCAACTCTATGTGTTCATCTTTCCTCAAAAGGTCACTAACCTTGTTTGAGCAGGAATTGGAGAGAGATGCTGGAATTTTCTTTTTTTCTTTCCATAACATGAACATTGAAGCTTGCAGCTCCAAAGAGAAATACTAGGTGAACATGGAAGTGAAAAAGTCAGACTTGAAATTCACTAGTTTAAAAGATTCTTCAGTGATCAATGGCAATCATACCCAGCAGTCCCTATTTGCTATATGGGCAGCCATCACTATTAGAATTACTTAATACAGTCACATGGCCCAATGACCACACAGATAGCCCTTGTTTTATAAAACAAAGCTGTACCTGTAAGCCTTCAAATCTGCTCAACTTGAGCAGGTCATTTTTCTTGAGTCCTTGTGGTCAGATGGCTTCTGGCCTTGCTCATCAACTGCGTCTCTAATTGTACAGGTTAGGGCTTTAGTCCATCTATTTCTGACTCCTGTGTTTATGTAAGACTCTGACTCTCCTGTGCAGTCTCATCAGTGTGTTTGATCACAATGTTTCTCAATGTTGTTTCCCACACCTGACTCTGATTCTGATGTGTGTTCCACTTAACTCTTGTCCTCAGGAAAGGTACTTTATTTTGACTGTGCCACTTGGTTCCATGCACTTATGAGAGTGTTTTGGAGTGTGACTGCTGCTCCCTGGCTCCATTCCCATTGTGTCCACGCTGTGGTGTTACAGCAGGTGGTCACATTAAATGCATGGTTAGTAAGCACTTCATTTCAGGGTAGCATATCAATGATGTCATTCATGAGCTACGTGTGCTGGGGCTAAATACTGGACCTGCTTCCTCATAAGAAAACTGAACATACAGGTTGGTTGTCAGGAATAAATGAGATAGTATCTATAAAATACTACACACAGTGACTGAAAGAAAGTGGTTAACTTTCATTCACTATTACGGGTTCTGTTATCATTATGATTATTATTTTCCTAATCCCATGGCAGAGGAAAAACAATCACACTTGTCAGTATAGCCCTTGGTGACAGATTCTTGATCATCCTCTCACTTCTCCTTTCTTGATGAACTAGAAGACTTTTACAAAGATGTCTACATACATTCGAGTATAACCAAATAATATATGAACCAATCATGACTGTATTATGTGCTTTTTAGCATTTCCCCGGTTGGGCAGATTCCCTTATTATTTTTTTGTAAATTACTCTATGCATCCCCATGAAAATGGTATTAAATTTTCTCACCCAAAATGCCTTAGATCGCAGTGATTTTCAAAGTATCTTTTGCTCTTTTACTGCCATTATTATGCAGCCTATGAACACAGTGTTTCCATTTCATAAAAATATAATATGGCTGCACAGGAATCACAGACAAATTATGGTGGAAAATTAGTCAATAAACTTTTATTATACCAGTCCTTAATGCTTCTATTAATATTGAGGGACTTAAAATTAATTTCTTTCCAGAACAAGATTTACTGCTGAAACTCCAGAGATAAAGCTAACTAGGACACCTGCTAGAGGCCCCTTCAGTGCCTCAGTGGCTATCCTCACCTGGACTGTGTGCACTGATATAAAGATCCTCCCTAAGTGAACTGGGCATGCTTCTGCTTATACAGCCTCTCTGCCATGGGCTGTTGGAGTGAATGAGGCCTATCGAGTGCAGCTGTTGTAGAGAGGAGGCACTCACTCATTTCACAATGCTTGGAGAGAATGTAGATGCCACAAAGTCACATCATAATGGAATCAAGTTGTCCGTGCCTGGTTATAGTTTTAAAATATGTATATTTCTGTGCCCTGCTCAGTGTTGCCCTTTTCTTACTTTTATTCTTGGTCCTGTTGATAACCTTAGTTGAATCCAGCTAATCTAGAATTTATTAATTTATGTATTCCCTCATTCAGTCATCCTTTGAACCAATAATGCATTAAACATGGAGCCCACGAGAATCAAAGATGAACATTGTCACTACTATCTTGGAGTTTACAGTCTTCTTGGAAAAAATCAAGATCTACCATACAGGGACATAAATACTGGGCCATCAGAATGGAGCCACTCCTGGAGGTTGGCTGAAAGAGGCACCATCTCTAGCGTGAGCTATCACAGAAAGTCTACAGGGGAAAACAGAAATCCACCTAGCCAGAGTTTTTGCATGAGTGACCCATGAATAACTTTTTAGATATTTAACCAGTTCTAACATTTACATAGTGGCAGATAGCACATAACTTATTTTAATTTCCAAACGCACTTGAACATTAGCAACATGAGTCCCACATTCATTTACACATAGAAACAACCACCTGGAGGTGAGATGCTACTGCCCTGCATGCTCTTCCGGGCTACATGCACTTCCAGGTCACATGCACTTCCAGGTCACCAGCCTCCTATCACCCCTGAGTACCCAACTCTAGCCCCTATAGACTTTTGAGTTTGCCACTCCCAATCTTTCATGGGCAAAAGAAAGTGAGGGAGGGAGTTCCCTGATAAAATACAGACTCTCCATTAAATCTGAAATTTATTTCTTTAATTTTTATTTTTTTAAGTTTATTTATTTTGAGAGAGAGCGAGCGAGCGAGAGAGCTGGGATGGGCAGAGAGAGAGAGAGAGAGAGAGAGGAAGAGAGAGGAAGAGAGAGAATCCCAAGCAGGCTCTGCACTGTCACCACTAAGGCAGGACTTGAACTCACAAACTGTGAGATCATGACCTGGGTGGAAATTAAGAGTCAGACGCTTAACTGACTGAGCCACCCAGGTGCCCCATAAATCTGAATTTTAAATTTGATAACTAGATACAATTTTAGAAGAAGTATATCCCATAAATATTGCATTGGACATACTTATCCTAAAAAAAAAAAAAAAAAAGACTACCTGGTGTTTATTTGAAATTCAAATTTAACTGGGTGCCCTGCATTTTTCCATGCTAAATCTGTTCATCCGGGATGATTTGGGGACAAGGCAAGTAATGAGGAAGTCACTCCTTTAACAAAGTGAATGGTATTTAAAGAGTAGGCAGAGGAGGGGCGCCTGAGTGGCTCAGTTAAGTGTCCAACTCTTGGTTTCAGCTCAAGTCATGATCCCTCATGGTTTCATGGGTTCGAGCCCCACCATTGGGCTCTGTGCTGACAAGCATGGCACCTGTTGGGGATTCTCTCTCTCCCTCTCTGCTAACTTGTTCACTGTCTCCGCCTCTCTCAAAAATAAATAAATAAAACTTAAAAAAAAAAAGAATAGAGGAACAAAGCAGCCTCCTAATTAGGGGATATTGGGAGATAATGAGATAAGAGAAAAAGAACTTAGCTACACTGAGCATTTTGTTGAGAACCGGCTGGATTATGTCCAAGGATACCTGGTTGGCAATTGGGAGGCCAGATTTGACCTCAGATGGCTCAAGCTCATATTCTTATTCTCCAGTCTGCACAGCCACCCATAACAAAACTGGAAAGGCAGAAGAAAGGAGATGATGAAGTTGGGAGTCCTTAAGAGTAAAATTTGCCCTTTTTTCATCTTTTTATCACCTGACCCCTCACCTCCACCCAAAAATGTTCAATCAGTATTACATGGCATTGTCGATGTTCTTGTAAGACGGGCTGTCACATTAGTCGCCTGCCATGGTTAGGGTCATGTGATATTGTACCAGATAGACAGCAGGACCCAGAAAGTTGGGACAATTATGTGAACGGTGGGAGAAAAAGAATTTCAAGGGACAAAATAAGGCAATACTATGAAGTTACTGGACTGTAGAGAAGGGACTGCATCTCGCTGTTTCTTGAAATTATGGTACTCAATAAATGTCTCATAATGATAACACAATGAAGCCCCGGAGCGGGAGCTGTGCTGGCTCTATCTGATTTACAGCCCTCTCTCCTGTCTCTTCTGGGGAAAAGTGGTAGCAGATCGCTGACCTAGCGCTCCACAAAAAGCCAATATTATTTCTATAAATACCAGGCCTTGAGGAGGAGATTTGAGGTCACAATCCTCAGAATTCTTCACTCAATGTTTCTCATGTAACCTTTCTGAACGTACCTTAATGCACACACTGAATGTCCTCAAATGGAACAATTCATAAAATCATTAAAATAATGTTTTCAGAGTCACCCTCGCTGGTGATAGTAACTAGAGGGAAAACTGTCCAAATGATGGTTTCCAAAGGAAATCTCTAAGAAGTTCAGAGTCATGGATGGACACAAACACACATAAACACCTTGTTCAGACCACTCTGCAAGATGATACTATTTCCAGATTTGTCCGGGCAGGCTTGTTTTACTTTGGTGGAGTTGCAGAGTGTTGAAAGATTAGACGTGCTAAGCTTGGTGCTTATTTATTCTTTATTCCCCTCCGGGTATGTTCCAGAACCATAAGCAAGTCCTCAGGCACTCTCTTTGAAAACTGTTCATACATTCCTTCCTCAGTCTTTCCTTAACTGAGTCATTAAAAGTAATTAACTGTGGGTACCTACTCCTTATTCACAGCTGCTGCTCTGCTGTGTTTGTAAAATAATAATTCTGAGATCATGATTGTCAACCAATGTTATTACTACTACAATTCTTCCCATTAACTTAGTGTATCTGCCATTTCAGCAAAGGCCATGCTTCTGCTATCTGTCACTCTTCTACAATGCTTAAGCACAGTGCTGGTCACTTGGTGGGAACACATGGATTCTCTACTGAATGGATGGAAACTAGCTAGGATCGCCTAGCCTCCAAACTCTCCCTGCACATGAAGCCAATCCTAGACAAGGCCATTTTCTCAACAATAGACACCCAATGGACACGTTCAATGTCTATTTTGTTCCTTAACTTAATTGTACTATTCTCCATGTTTACCCACTTGTAGATACTTATTTTGAATCTCTTCTTCGGCTTATTACCTATTGAAGCCTTCCCTTTCTCCTCCATCCCATCTGCCTCTAGAGATGCATAGCTCATAGAGGAGTTGGAATTTCCACTATCTTAGTCTTGATAGGATGCCAGGAGGTGCACGTGTACACACACACACACACACACACACACACACTCTTCCACCACCAAGAGGGGTAAGTCAGCAATTATGTATATGCATACAAGGCTCAGAATTATGGAGTTCAGTAAGAGATGGACTGGCAAGAGAGAGAGAGAGAGGGAAGGCTCATAAGAAAAAGCTAAGAAGTCTACATTATGGTCACCTCCAGGAGACACTCAAACTACCACCTGAGAGGAAGAGACTGAACTGAAATGTCTCCTTAGACTCTGATGACCCATGGTGAGAATACATTTTAGCTAAAATAAGAAGCCAATATAGTTGTGAATAATTATCATTGTATTGTTAGGATATTGACATCTACTACAATAAGATTATGTACAATTTATTGAGCATTTACTATATGCCAGGCAGAGGCTTAAGCACTTTATTTGATTATCTCATTCAATTGGTAGGTTTTACTACCTACTCCACTGGTGAGGAATCTGACCCTCGGAGAGGTTCACTACCATGTCCAAGCTAGTCTGGGAATTTCAGAATTCTGGTTCCAGAACCCATTTGCTTCACCTCTAGTGTACTCTAGGTTAGTGACTAACTTGAAAATTAGCCACAGGTGTTCCAAACTCTATAGATGTTCACTGCATCTCAATAAATGACACAGGGCCATAAGTCTGTCATTTGGTCTAAGCTGATTCATGTGGAAATGATTCTTGAAAAATTTGCCTAAATGGAGCACTTTTTATGGCTTAAAACTTAGGATGCTTTAGAAATGTGAATTTATCAGGGCATCTGGGTGGCTTGGTCAGTTAAGTGTCTGACTCTTGATTTCCGGGCAGGTCATGGTCTCCCAGTTCATGGGTTCAAGCCCCACACTGGGCTCTCTGCTGGCAGTGTAGAGCCTGCTTTGGACTCTCTCTGTCTCTCTGCCCCCTCCATGCTTGCACTTGCTCTCATGTGCTCGCTCTCTCTCTCTCTCTCTCTCTCTCTCTCTCAAAGTAAGTAAACTCTAAGAAGTTTTTTGTAAATAAGTAAAAAAAAAGAAATGTGAATTTATCTAGCGTCTGATTAAAGTGAAAATACTGAGTCAAGTTGTTTGAGTTGGTTTGACCCTCAATCTTCAGAGCATCCTCACCAAACACCTGCATCATCATGTGAGCCCAACAGTTTCCTACAACCGCCATCCTGAGCCACATCTGCAGGACGTTCATGAGCAAATTCACTAAGAAAGAAAAGTTCACTGGAGTGCAGTGGGATGAGCTCTCAGAATCAGTTGAGCCCAATCTCCTTTTGTACAGCTGGGGAAACTGAGATCCAAATCCACCCTGGGCCTTACCTGGCAGGAATGAGCCTCCCCACCATACTTAGTGGACAATTTATTCAGCATAACCTCAACTCAGGGCTGAAAGAGAGGGGGTAGAAATCAAGATCATAAATGGAAGAAGGGATAAAAATTTGAATATGGACATAGTTTTCATGTGGGACTCCTACGTGTTTATGTCGAGATTTATTTGGGTAAGTAAATGACTGCAAAATGAATTTCCTGCCCTGTCTCTTCCCCACCTCCTAGAAATGATGGGCAGAACCATCGGAGATAGCCAATCGGTTTTTTGTCCCTGTCTTGCCTGTGTTTCAACTGAATGGATTTACAGTAGCTCAAGGATTTTTCAGCATATATATTCAATCAAAAAAACTTACTATTGGATGCACATCCTAATTTATAAGCTTCAATAATTACTGTGGCTGTGTGAGTGAAACGAATCCAAAACAATAGGACATATAAGCCCTGAATGTTATGTGTTCGTTTCTTCTGTATCAATTACAGCTGGATGATAAACCGCTCCGGGGAGGCTGCGGTGTCCTCTCAATCAAGCTGTGCCCACTACCTTGTATGAGCCCAGAAACACATCCGATATCAAATGTCACAACAGTAACAACCTAGCTTCCCTCATCAATTCCTACGCTCTCTGGTGCCAGATCTTTTGGCAGCAGGTAGAAAAGTAGAGGGGGGTGGGGTGGGGACCACCTAATGGATTCTATTTAAGGACATTTGATGAAAATGTTGACTGGCCCATGACCAATTTTATTCTTAGCACTTAAATGTTAGTTAGTTAGTCAATTTGAATGTTAATTAGCCATAATGACAAGGAGTGTCTCTTTTTATGATCCTTTTAAAATGTGCCCAGGGGCTAATAAGCAATGGGCGCATCCCATAAATATAATAAGTAAATAAATTAGCATCAGTTAATTTAAATGTAAGCAAAATGTACTGTGAGGGCTTTCCTCTCTGCTCCTGCTCATTCTGGTTATTTCCCTCTCAGCATCCCTTCTCCTTCGCCTCATCAATTTCACGATCTAAACAATATACGGTAAAGCTAAGGAGCAAGGTCAGATATTATCAAATTCAGTGTAAACCAAGTGGACCTTTTTTCACTTCGTAGACACATGTTGTTGGTTAACTGGGCAGTTAGAATAAAGGTCAAAGGAAGTAAGACTCATAAAACCCTGGCTTATGTGAACAATGGGTTACATGGTGGTGATTAATCCAGATGGTTGGCACAGTCATCAGAAAGGTGAATTTGGTCACATAACTACCTAGAATCCATTTTGTGCAAAAGCTGAAATAGCTAGGGACAGGGAGTGATCAAATATTTTGGCTAGATTGGTTGGGTTTGTAAGACAGGTCTCAAAATGCCTGTAGATTCCTCCATGATCTGGGTCTACCAGAACTCTCTGTATTCGTCCCACTTGGGATGGTAGGATACAGTTGGGAAAACCTTACGAACTGGGTCCCATAGTTAATGTTTTGGTAAATCATCGCTCCTAAGGGAAAAGGGCTAGAGGGATAAATTCTAGATGGCAAAAGAAGAAGGAAGAGAGCGGCCCAAGAAAGATACTGTGTATATCCCTACCCCCTCCTCCCTCCTTTACTCAATATCAATTTCTGGATTGTCCTGGTGGAGACATTAATGAATTCATCATACCTAACAGAAAAAAGCTAAAATTTGGAGGCTGGGTGTGTTGTTGTCACTGGCAGCTAAGGTTGAGGGCTGCCCCCCCATTGGGGGTGCCAAAGACCACAGCCTATGCCAGAGTTCTCCAGGACACACCCCTACCCAGCCATAGATGTAGATGCTCCAACAGTGAAACTTCTGTCTCCAAGAATGTGAATGACACTCAAAATTGTTGATCCGTACATCAAGGGGAAATCTTTGGAGTCACTGGTTTCCTCAGCTGACCACATTCCACTTAATGTTTCCCTGAATCTCCCTCTCACTACATACACTGACTTCATTTCTATGGCACAGATCTTAACAGGAGCTGCCACCTTCCCCTTCTACAAGATGCTAAACAGGCCTGCTTAGAATGATGCCATCCATCCTGACCCTGCTGAAGGTCCTCTCCCCACCCATTAAATATGTGGCCACTGGCCAAAAAGAAGGTGAAAGGAGATTCATTCATTTCCTTTCAAGGAATTCACTCAGAACCCTCATCTCTCCAAGGCCCGCTGGGTCACTCCTCCTCATTCGGTTTTAGCTGGGTCTGTCAGACTTTCCCTGGCTTAAGCCATAGCAGGGCCACCCCTGGCCACTTTGCTCCTAGCGCCTAGTCAGCGTGAAAGCTGATCCCGATGTGATTCAGCAAGGCTGCCCTCAGCATGGGTGATCCTCTGGTATGCAGCCTAGCCTCCACCAGAGTGCAGGAACAGTGGTCACTCCAGTCAGTGTGGCCCATCCCTGTGCTAACATACCAGTTTGCAATCACTGGCCTGGGGCCTGTTCCTCATTATTCTCAAAGAAAAATTCTGTCCACTGGACCCAGAAAAAAAATTAAACCCAAAACAGAATAGCCTCAGGCTTTTGATCTCCCAACCTCCTTCAGGCTTTTATCTAAAGCCCTTCTTTATCTATGCTATCCTTTTGTGGTGACCTGATGGTATTTAAGTGAAAAAGACTGGTCAAAAAGAGTACAGTATAGCAACAGTAGGGATGGGAAGGAGGGGGCAGGGGTGGGTCAGTAACTCGAAAGTGGAGAAACCCGACAAATACCAGCTCAGCCAGGTCAACATCACTAGTGATAGTTCATGTTGACAGTAGGTACCTTTAATATGATGTGATTCAAATGGCTCTGTACCCCTATGGTCTTCTTCCCTAAAACCCACGGCCCTAGTCTAATCATGAGAAAAATATGAGGCAAATCCCAATTAAAAGACATTCTATGAAATACCTGACTAGTACTCCTCAAAATTATCAAGGTTATCAAAAACAGAAATCTAAGAAACTGACAGCCAAATGGAACCTAGGGAGTCATGACAACTAAACACCCAGAATTAGTAATAAAGTAAAAGAGAATCGAATGTAATGTGAGGTCAGGGATGGGGTCTTAGGACAAAAAAAAAAAAAAAAGGCTTAGGTAAAAGCTAAGGACATCTGAACAAAGTGTGGACTTTAGTTAATAATGTGTTAATATTGGGGTGCCTGGGTGGCTCAGTCGGTTAAGTGACTTCAACTCAGGTCATGATCTCATGGTTCATGGGTTCAAGCCCCGCACTGGGCTCCGTGCTGTGGATTTGGAGCCTGCTTGGTATTCTCTCTCCCTTTCTCTCTGCCCCTTCTTTGCTCTCTCTTTCAAACTACATAAATAAACTTTAAAAAATGTATTAATATTGATTTATATTAATTCCAATTTAGGATGGACATAGTCATTTGTCAGATGATTAAATGCCTGGGCAAGTCCAAGTTGGGTCCTAGACAAAATCCTGAGCCACAAAGCTGAAGCCCAGTTCTGGAAGCTAGGGGCCAAGAAACATGGAGGACCCCAATTCATGGGGAAGGAGGGGAAGATAAGAGGCAAGTCTCTGAGTTCTACACTGGTTGGTAGGAGAGGAGATTCAGAACTCTTGTGGATTCCAGTGCCCAGCCCTGCAGCCCTAGCATGTTCAGATCTGCTGGAGGGATGGGAAACATTTGAGGTTATTTAAAACTGCCTGCCCCAAATCAGGCCAACCAAGAGTCTCAACTGAGGGTGTTATGGAAGGTAGGTTCCAGGAAGTCAAAGGGGGAGATCACACTCACCGGCACCCTAGCATCTAATATAATTATCACGATTCAGCCCCCGAGCTGCTCCTGTCTGCTAGGTAAAAGCATTAACATTTTAAAATGCATGTGGGATCTTAAGGCTTGTCAAACACTGCATAAACACCCAGAATTAGTAATAAAGTAAGAGAGAATCGTATTAACTAAGACTAATTGGGATGAAGGTCAGTCTGAGTTACAGAAAGGTTTTACATGCAGTTCTTTTACTTTCTAGTCTTGAGACCAAAGCTGACTTTGAGGATGGCTTTCCTGCAAAGGTTGGGATTATTTGAACCAGTGGATTGCAAATTACTTAGAAGTTTATATAGTGACCAATGCCTTCAGGGATCCCTCATTATGTGCCAGGCACTGTGCTAAGCCATCCACGCATGTCCTTTCCTTTAACCTTGCTAAATACTTTGTCCTTACGTTCATTTTACAGATGAAGAGGTGGGGCTGTCTGACTGAATGGAATTTTTCTAAGATCACTCGAGTAGTGAAACAGACATGGAAATGGATATCCCAGATTGCAAGGCAGGCACTACGCTCCCCGGACATCGTGTCAGTCCCAGTTCTGGAAAGTGGGTTCCTACTGGGGTCTCAAATATGGTTAGCTAATTAGTGAGACCATCATTTATAAGCAAAAAGGTCCCATTCAACTACTGATAATGCAAGCATGCTGAGTGAAATACCTGTCTTCACAGCAGAGTATCATTATGCATTATTACTCTGCAGTCAGACAGACCAGGTTCAATTCCCAGCTCTACCACTTGATAGCTGTGTAATCTTGAGTAAGTTACTTAACCTCTCTGAGTGTCAGTTTCCTCACCAGCACAAAGGATTTTGATATTACCTCTCCCATACAATTGTCATGATAATTAAGTAGGCTTTTGTAATTTTAAGTGCCTGCCACTGTTCCTATCACACAGTAAACACCCACTTTAAGGATCCTTTTTTCAGGAATGCAAACGGGTGCAGCCACTCTGGAAAACAGCATGGAGATTCCTCAAAAAATTAAAAATTGGACTACCCTTCAATCCAGCAATTGCACTATTAGGTATTTATCCAAAAGATATAAAAATGCTGATTCAAAGGGGCCCGTGCACCCCGATGTTTATAGCAGCACTATCCACAATAGCCAAAGTATGGAAAGAGTGCAAGTGTCCATCGAATGACAAATGGATGAAGAAGATGTTGTGTATATATACAACGGGATATTATTTGGTGATCAAAAAGAATGAAATCTTGTCATTTGCAACTACATGGATGGAACTAGAGGGTATTATGCTAAGCAAAATTAGTCAGAAAGGTAAATATCATATGATTTCATTCCTATGTGGAATTTAAGAAACAAAACGTATAAACATAGGGGAAGGGAAGGAAACATAAGATAAAAATAGAGTGAGGCAAACCACAAAAGACTCTTAAATACAGAGAACAAACTGAGGGTTGCTGGAGAGGTGTTGGATGGGGGGATGGGCTAAATGGGTGATGGGCATTTAGGAGGGCACTTGTTGGGATGAGCACTGAGTGTTATATGTGAAGAATCACTAAATTCTATTCCTGAAATCATTATTACACTGTACGTTAACTAACTTGTATTTAAATAAAAGTTAAAAATTCAAAAAATGAATCCTTTTTTACAAAATATATATGGGGTGCCTGGATGGCTCAGTCGGCTAAGTGTCAAACTTCGGCTCAGGTCATGATCTTGTGGTCCGTGGGTTAGAGGCCTACATCGGGTTCTGTGCTGGCAGCTCAGAGCCTAGAGCTTGTTTCAGATTCTGTGTGTCCCTCTCTGTCTCTCTGCCCCTCCCCCACTCATACTCTGTCTCTCTCTGTCGCAAAAATAAATAAACCAAAAAAAATTTATATTAAAAAACCCCAAAAATCAAAAACAAAATATATATAACACGGAGTTAAACTATAATCCAACCTTACTTCCTCACAAATCCTATAAAGTCCTTAACTCTTTGAACGTCCAGCTTAAAATTGCTTAACTATAAACAGTGATACTTCTGGAGGCACCTGGGTGGCTCAGTCGGTTGAGCTTCTGACTTCGGCTTAGGTCATGATCTCGCGATTCATGGGTTCGAGCCCTACATCAGGCTCTGTGCTGACAGCTCAGAGCCTGGAGCCTGCTTCAGATTCTGTGTCTCTCTCTTTCTCTGCCCTTCCCCTTCTCATGCTCTGTCTCTCAAAAATAAATAAACATTAAAAAAAATTAAAAAAAAAAAACAGTATACTTCTGGTGCTCCTCTACAGCAAAACTAATTCTCTGCATGCCTCATCTTTGCTTCCACAACTTACTGATGTACTCATTAAAACATGTATTATGACATGTGGTGATTAGTTCTCAGTCTGTCTCTCCAGCTTGACTGTGTGCTTTTTAGGACAAAATATGTCTTTGCTTCCTTGAGACCTAGAACAGCATCTGTCTAGCACTTGGCCAAAAAAAAATACACACACACACACACACACATACACACACACCTTGATCACTCAATTCTGCCTTGGGATGCTAAGCAAATCCTGTGTTAAGAAAACCCTACATATTGGGGTGCCTCGGTGGCTCAGTCGGTTAAGTGTCTGACTTCGGCTCAGGTCATGATCTCATGGCTAGTGAGTTCAAGCTCCACATCGGGCTTTGTGCTGACAGCTCAGAGCCTGGAGCCTGGTTCTGATTCTGTGTCTCTGTCTCTCTCTGCCCCTCCCCCACTCACTGTCTGTCTCTTTCTCAAAACTAAATGAACATTTCTTAAAAATTAAAAAAAAAAGAAAACTGTATATATTACAGCTAAAACCTATGCACTGAAATAATGATTTGTATTTTGTAAGTACTCTCCGATATACAATAACATTAATATTATGCTTTACTTTGCTATCTTGAAAACTCAAAGATAAGTCAAAGAAGACACTCTGTTTTCAAATACAAAATGCTGGAAATGAAATAGATTTCATTGTGCGGATCTCCCAGAAGAGCTGCCCCAACCTTAGTTCTTGAAGGCTAAAATGGTAACTGAACTCCAGGCCAGTGTGAGCAAGAGTAAAGAATATTCATCAAAGTCAATATATTATTGCTGTTTGTTGCAACATGGGTTTTTCTTTCATTCCTTTTTATTTATGTCTTGGCTATCTTGGCATTATAAGCATCAAAGCTCAAAGGCAATGATAAGAAGGATGCCTGATTGCACAAACAACATATCCTGGGAGGAATTCATTTGCCTGAAATAAAATGAAAAATGTTGACATGGTTCAAGGTTGTAGTCACCCACATGGTGAGAACAGAGCCTGAAATTATAGGGCCATGAGTATCCGGGAGAGGAGACCCTTAATGTTGATTCCTCAGAGATGAATTGAAGTTATGATTCCAGGCAGCATTTGCACAACACTTGGCTGTTGCCCTATCTGTCAAATTTACATTGTGAGTCTGCTGTGCCCTGCAATAATTTTAAGTTTGATAGTGTGGTTGACAGTCTATTATGCTCAACGCGTTTTTTTTTTTAACTTAAACTTTCAAAGAAAAATCTTTCCTATTCTTTTCTATTGATCATACGTACGTTGCAAAGGCAGAGTTTTAGAGTTGTTGGTTTTTTGTTGTTTTTTCCAATTTCAACGGGGTAGAAGAGACACCCTCTGTGGCTTTGCCTGCCACAAGGCTGGCCCTGGGGGAAGGTGCAGGCAAGCTCCTACATTTGACATGTTTTAAGCCACTATAGAGGAGCAAGTGCTCATTTGGTTTCCCAGGGTCCCAGAGACAAACAGAAAGCTCCCAACAGAGAGACCACCCTGCTTTCTATTCCAGACCTAAGGCCCCCATGACCTAGTGACTCAGGGAATGGGGACCCTTTGCAATGCCTTTGTGAAGTAGAACACTGTTTCCATAACCCTCCTGAAGTCAACAGCCGTATTTCCTCTCCTGTTTCTCGGCCCATCGCATTGTCCTCAAAGAGACTACCTCCTCTGGAACAACTGGACAATCAGGAACTCCTGGAAGATGAGCCTTTTGATGTTTTTTTTTTCTTTAATAGTTGAGAATGTGAGCCCCCAAAAGGGCAGAGTTATTGAGTCAAAAGGCAAGAAAGGGCTTCATGTAGCCACTTGCCTCTATTTTGTGTTACTTCTCTCTATAAGGTAAAGAATAAGAAAAGAAAATGGAGAAGGTCTTCATCTTTATGTTTGCCAACTATTTATATTATTATGTTCACCATATATGGATCTCAAGCAAAGTTTGGGAGCAAGAGTTTCAAATCTTGGAGAAGACATGGCAGGGAAGAATAACTCTGACCAAGGAAAGAAACTGCTAATGTTGCAGTTAATCTTGAATACGCTGTGTCTCTGTTAAGTCCTTTTAATATGGCCACATCATATATCATCCACACTTTTGAGAATAAAAGGATATGTATTGAATAATTATACCAGGACACCGGATATAAACTGGGGTTTCCCTGTGAAATTATCAAAACCATATGAATGGTCACTCTTGCTAAATGCCAAGGGGTGTTTTCCTTAAACCATGTACAAAATTGCACTGTTTTATGATAAATTATAGGTCTAGATGCTTACAATAGACTGAAAAAAAATAAAACAACATAAAAGGCACTGAATGGCAGCATAAAGTTGGAAATGTCATTCAGGACTCTGGAGATGTCCTAGTTTCACACTCATAGAAATATTGCCTAATTAATGGCATCCAGTATGTACTAAAATATCTTATGAAAGACACTAATATTCATCCCCATGCAATTTCTGCTTCTTGGTTATGGATGTTACAAAAAGGTCTAGCACATTTGTCATCGTCCTTACAAAATGAAGCCTTTATAATATTGTTCCATGAAATGTTCTTCTTCCTTCTTCCCATGAAAAATATTTCTCTGCAGTGTATATCCCCATAATAACTTATCCATTCAGTCAAAAACAGAGTAGTGCAGTGACAAAGAAAACCTGAATTAATTTCTTTCATTAAATGATCACCATTGGACCCAAACTAAGTAAAATAAATACACAGGATACAGCAAAACAGATAAAATAACTAAGAAGCTCTACTTGGGAAGCTGTCAGTGCAGGCTCCACAGAGGATTTTGACTGATGTGGGCACTTACGCTGTATTACGTTCTCAAGAGCAGAACAGGCTTCCTTCAGCTGCATTTGGTGGAGGCATAGGTCATCGTCACTGATCACTCTGGCCACCATATTGGAGGCTCAGTGGCCAGCTCATTCTAGCTAAGGTGAATATTACCTGGAGAACCCCTTTTAATAAGGACCAAAGGAATGTAGACAAGGTAGTTCATGTGTGAATGGACCCACACTATGGAATCACATGCAATTTACTTTAGGGTTCACTTAAGCAAATGGCTAATATATATATTTTACATACCAACCATTTGTTGAAGTGTACACTATAGACAATAATATAATCTTCCAGCTAGGATGACCTTCCATACTGCCTTACAAAGGAACAGGTGACATCTGGCCAAAGAGATTTTCTTTGTTCTGGATCTGTCAGCATCCCCTCCTTTGGAAAGTTGAAGTTGGTTCTAGGTTGCCCGCTAACCTCTTTTTGTACTTCATGCTGATTTGTCCTGCACCTGCCTGTGGCAAACTGATATTCCCTTATATAAATGCTCTGACATCAATCTCTGAGAATTCTCAGTCTTTCTGTTTACAAAACTCCCATGTTCAAGCTCTAAGTACAGAGTCTTAGCCAGCTTTATTTCTGTATTGGTTCCTATTTTCTATTACATGTGTTCTGCTATATATGTTCTACTGCCGAACAGAGAGGTAGCAAAACTCATCTCCAGGGGATGCTTGAAAAATATGTTTACTGCCTCTCACATGGATATGGCTTCTTCCTGTTTCTCTTAGGGAGTTCTTTTTTGTTCTCTCTCTTTCTCTGACTCTCTCATATGCACACAGACACACACATGCATGCCCAGGCTCACAACCTTTCTCCATAATCCTCTGACATTGTGACAGAAAGATGCCACAGACAAGCAACACACATTGGCCTATTTTCAAAATTACTTAGTATATCGAAAATATAGGGGTGCTTGGGTGGCTCAGGTCATTATCTCACAATTAATGGGTTCGTGTCCTGCATCAGGCTCTGCACTGACACCTCAGAGCCTGGAACCTGCTTCCCATTCTGTGTTTTCCTCTCTCTCTGCCCCTCCCCTGATCACACTCTATCTCTCTCTCAAAAACAAATTAACATCAAAAAACAAAAGAAATACAGGCTCCTAGGTCCCACCTCTCCCTCCTGAGTCAGAAATCAGAAACTCTAGGGGAAGCCCTGGACTCTATTCTTTTAGAAAATTTTTCAGGGAATTCTGATGATCAGCTGTATTTGAAAATAAGATATAGGGGCGCCTGGGTGGCTCAGTCAGTTAAGTATCCAACTTTGGTTCAGGTCATGATCTCACGGTTCATGGGTTCAAGCCCCATGTCGAGCTCTATGCTGATAGCTCAGAGCCTGGAGCCTGCTTCAAATTCTGTGTGTGTGTGTCTCTCTCTCTGCCCCTCACTTGCTTACACTCTGTCTCTCTCTCATAAATAAATAAATAAATAAATAAATAAATAAATAATAAAACTTCAAAAAATTAAAAAAAAGAAAATCAGATGTAAATCATCAGAATTTTACTTGAAAAAGGAAATACTTTTTTAAATTTATTTTTTAAAATGTTTTATTATTTATTTTTGAGAGTGAGAGAGACAGCATAAGCAGGGGAGGGACAGAGAGAGTTGGGGACACAGAATCCAAAGCAAGCTCCAGGCTCTGAGATGTCAGCACAGAGTCTGATGTGGGGCTGAAACTCACAAAGTAGGAGATCATGACCTGAGCCAAAGTCAGCTGCTTAACCAACTGAGCCACCCTGGTGCCCCAAAGAAGGAAATACTTTTGTAGAAGTCTGTCACACTATGGAGGAATCATTGACTTTAAGTCGCTTTCCAAGTTATATTAATAGGAATTTTTCTATTTACTCCTTCAAGCTTACCACATGTGGAAAACATTTTCACATTAAAAAGTGCCTAAAATACACAGGACATATTTTTTGTAATGTGTCATAGTATCAAAAAATACTCAACCTTTGTAATCTATGATCTAATCATATCCAGAAGTGAACTCTGTTGGTACAAAAGAGCATTAAGTCAATAGAGGTAAAATAAAGAATTTTCTAGATGAAACTACCTGAAGCCACAATGATTCTGACCCATGTGTATCACGTCAGTTCGGTGAGCTAAGGTCAAGAGAATTGCAGTGCTCATGCCTCTAGACTAAATCATCCTGACAAGCACAGTGAACAGTCTGCTCGGGGACAGGGAAGACAAAGAACTGTAAGCTTCCAAGCATGAGAGGTGCCCCCTAGGAAGTCTGAGTCATCCCAAATCAGGAGCTCAGTTCTCCTCTTCACTTTCCAAAGACTCTGGCTGAGCCTACCTTTATTATCCTGAGGCCAGGTCAGTGATCTACAGATAATCCTGAATAACAAAACTGGAGATGGGCAAATGCCCCTCCATTTATGAAAAAGAGGAAAAAAATGCCAATGAAATCATGAGGTTGACACTGATCCTTAACAAAATTCTGGAACATATTTGGGGGGAATTTTGGGGCCCCCTGGAAAAAGAAGCGGAAATCATAGAAACCAGCACTTATCACCAAGAAGAACTTAGTGAATCCTTCCAGCTATGCCAGCCCAACTCATTTCACACTTTGACAGGTTATTAGATAAGGAGACAGAGTTTCACAGGCCTTCAGTGAGGAATTTGCAAAAATCTCTCCAGATATCCTTGCATGTTATATAAAGAAATATAGGTTCAATGGCAGCACTAAAATAAATTAGAGAGTGGCTGAATGATCATAACTAAATGGATCTATGTCTTTGGTGATATGTATTCTAGTATATTGTCCTTGGTCCACTCAAGTTCAAGAAATGTTTCGATGACATGGTGAAAAGAGGGTAGAAATTCTTGTCAGCACTGAAGGCTGCATGTAAATTAGGAGGTAGCCCAATGAAATGGATGACAGAGTCAAGATCCAAAGTAGTCTCATAAGAATGGAATCTAATCAGATGAAATTGAGATAAGTGTACTTTAAGTACTTGGTACTACCAGATCATCTATATAGCGAAGCAGCAGGAAACATTCGTTCTAATGGCAATTAGTATAAAAAAGGACTTGGGGACTTCTCTGGACACCAAATTGCAAATGATTTAGCAATATGATTAGGCCATCAAAAGAGCTTCATGCTACATGCTTCATGAATAGCCGTTGAGTTTCCAGAATGATAATGGTGTTCATCTGAGCCCTGGGTGCTAGTTTCTTCTGTAGAAAGTTCTCACACCCCCTTACCTCTACTGTCTCATACATGCTTTGCTCCTGACTAACTCTTCCTCTGGGTCTCAATGCAGATGGCACAGGAAGTTGTTCCTGACCCCAGGATTAAGTTAGGCACCCTTCCTCTGGGCATCTGTATAGTTGGCAGCTGCCCGATCATGTCTAACACTGTATGGTACTGTTTTTAAATTGTCTATTTCCACCTCTATATGCTGTGAACAGCTTGCTGTGCTCATCATTACACCCACAGGTTTACAAATGTCTCTTAGCAGATGTTTAATAAATTTGTATTGAATTAATGAGTAAGATAGTTCAGAGAGTAATCAGGCCAGTGGAAGAATCCAAAAACACATCACAAAAGGAGTGGAAGAAACTGGAGAGCCTTACCCGGGAGAAAGAAAACTCACGTGAGTAAAGTGAAGATAGTCCTCAATTATGCAAAGGTCCAAAGAGGGGGGAATTCAGCTTATTCTACATGGTATCAAGGGTAAGTTCTAAGGAGGCTATTTTAGCATAGTTCAAGAAATGACTTCCCAATATGACTATGAACAATGGAATAAATTCTTATGAGAGAAATTAAGTTCACACGCTATAGACACATTACAGCACAGACTGTCTGGATACATGGCAGAAACATCATAAAGGGACTCAAGCACAAGATGGGAAGTTGGACTAAATGCTACGATTCCCTAAGATCCCATGGTTTTATGATCAAGTCACAGAATTACATGCATCAATAACTCTATCTTCCTCTGTGGAAGAATCCATTAGGGATAAAAAATTCCTCCAAAAGAAATTACACTCATGGAAATATCAGTAGATTGGAAATTCAATTGTCTTTTGCTTTGATGTCATCTATGCTAGGGTAAACTTATATAAGTAGCATCAATCTCCAAGCCTATTTCTTTATCTGTGCAATGAAATATTGAGTTAAATCAAATGATTCTGAATACTCTTCTAGATATATAATATATTTGATACAAGGCAATGCCTTTGACTCTACCCTAGGAGAATAAGTTGCTTTTCAGAGGGTATCCATTGGGTTACATGTACTATATGCTAAGTCTCTCAGTGGCCAAATCCACTGAGTTAGAACATCCAATAACTCAGTGTCAAGATGACTAGATTAATAGCTAGATGTTGAATTAGAGTTAAAAAAAAAATTGTTCCTCACATTAGATCAGTTGGATTTCAATGGCCTTGATTACTGTTGAAGAGAGTCTTGCTGTCTGAATTTCCAGAATTACGACCACAAATGATGGGCATTAATGTGCTGCAGTCTCCTTCTGAAGAGAGGCCCAATTCAATCAGGACTCACAAACACTGGAATTCTTGCCCTGACATTGAAAAGTAGAGCCCAAGCTTTGAACATTTCCACTTAGCACTGCACCTAGAAAAAGATCTCAGCTCATCTACCATCAAATCTCCTGACATCATTTTGGGATAGGCCATCTCTTCCATGGATACAGTTCCTTTTAGATTGGGGCAACATCACAATCAGCTTCGTGGACACTAATCAATATCTAGCAATCTCGATTCAATTCACATCTTGGCCTGAACTGAATTTTTTTTAACCAAATATATGGTCTGAGGGAGTGCCTTCTGAAGGAGTGATCTGCTCTCATCAGATAATTACATTAGAGAAAGAACACACCAGAAAATGAAGTAAAAGCCTCTTTCTCCCAGTCTAAGGAAGCTATGAGTCTATGGTTACATACAGGAACTAAAATTGTTTGTAATTCACTAAATGTAAAAATTTTATTCTCTTCTTTCAGTTTTCAGCTTAACTATAATTATGAATTCCATGATAAAAAACTAGTATTTATCTTAAGTATTATTTTTTTATCTTTTTGTAAAACTGATATGGCATTAGTAAATATTGGGCACATTGTATAATAACTCATTTAATTCACAATGACCTTATGAAGATACTGCTGCTATTCCCATTTTACAGATGAGCAAAGTAAAGCACAATGGATGCTGTGGTGTGTCCCTCAGAGTACTCCTTTAGCACCGACTAACTCATTCCTCAGCTTCTATCGGTTGCTGAGTCTCACAGCTGAGTACCTCCCTTAAGAACAGTTCTCAGGGGCACGTGGATATCTCAGTCAGTTAAGTGTCCAGTTTCAGCTCAGGTCATGATCTCATGGATACTGGGTTCGAGACCCACAACTGGCTCTGTGCCGACAGCTCAGAGCCTGGAGCCTGCTTCAGATTCTGTGTCTCCCTCTCTCTCTGCTACTCCCCCACTCACACTCTGTCTCTCTCAAAAATATATATATAAACATGAAAAAAGAAGAACAGTTCTCAAAGGGACCTCCCTTGCCCTAGTTTGCACCCCCTCCCCAGAGGCGCTGCATATTCAATGATTGGTCATTGGTAGGATATACCAAGGACAGGCTCCATCTATTTGCCTTAATCTAGGACATTGAAGGGCCATCCCAGCTACAGAGCTCCTCACTGGTTATCTGAACTCCAAAGTAACTGTCATAATTCAACTCTACCCTATGCCTGATCCAGCTTCCCTCATTCCCAAGAAGACACCGCAGTAAACCCCCTACAGCAAATCTCCATTTCAGAGTCTCTTTCCCAAATAAACCAACCCATACCAGGTTCTTGTCCAAGGTCACACAGCTAATCAGTGGTAAACCTAAGCAATCCAGCTCCAGAATTCATGTTCTTAGCAACTATGCTAATGTGCTTCTTTAGAAGTAGGCTTCATTTTATGTCTGCATCTCAGGCAATAGCCTGGAACAATATTTCCCAAGTTGCAGGATCACTAATAATCCTCTAGATACCTTAGATATGCATCAACAAATGGGACACTGTTCAAATAAGTTCAGTAAATGCACACATTCCACCTCTTATTAGTCTCCCTGCACGTTAATATTTCAACAGAGCTGGTAAGTTATATAATAAATAAATCTATTATATGAAATCTGAAATATGGTTTCCAAGCAGACCACCCCTTTTTAATGAAATTTCTATTAGTACCAATCTACTAGTACTCTTCAGAACAAGTTTGGGAATTGCTAGCCTGGAGAAACCTTCACTCTCCTTCCAAGGACCTTCTGACTCCTCTCTTTAGACTCTCTGATGTCTGACCACTTCTGAGAAGCCATCTCAGACAGACTGAAGTGTTTCTAACATTTTATCCTTTTCTTTGCCAAGCCCCCTGTTCTCTGTCTTAAGAAAGCACTTATCTTTGCTTTACATGCATAAGATTATGCATAACATCTGCATAGTTTGCAAATACGTTATCCTTCCATTCAATGGCCATTGATGGGGTGGGAGGAGATGTTTAGGGCTGACTTCTCAATGTAAGTCTAACACTGTGAGAATTTAAAAACCTACTGAACCTTACAGGGCATCTTTTTTCTCTCTTCTATATAGAGAGGACATATCTGGATTTGTTGAAATGCAAGAGCCCTTCCAATGTTAATATTATAACATTCTACCAACTTCTGATTTCATGTATAATGTAGTAGTTGAGTTGGCGGGTTCTAAAATCACACACACACACACACACACACACACACACACACAGTAATTCAATATCCTCTTCACTCAATTACTGTCTGTGTTTTGTATACCCTCAGACATTTATTTTGCCCTTAAAATTATTTACTCATGAGTAAAATAATATTAGTATGTATCACAGAGAGCTGTTGTGAGGATTAGGAGGTGATGTGTATAAAATGTTTAGCCTTTTCAAGCACATATTAAATGCTCAAGCACTGTTGGTCATTTTCATTTCATTGATGTTAGTTGTGATTGTGGAGACAGTGGTGACCATGATGGCTGGGAGAAGAGGCTGAGGGAAATCTGTTGAAACTATCCATTTGTCCCAGAATTCAAGTGTGAAGATGACTAAGACCGATCGGCCAATGAGTTTATGGAGCGCATGCCCACATGATGAATTGGCAAGTGTATTTGGGGTGGGGGACACCTGGATGGCTCAGTTGGTTAAGTGTCTGAATCTTGATTTTAGCTCAGGTCATGATCTCACAGTTTGTGGATTCAAGCTCTGTGTCAGTCTCCATGCAGACAGTGCAGATCCTGCTTAGGATTCTCTCTCTCTTTCTGCCTGCTCTTTTTCTTTCTCTTTCTCTCTCAAAATAAATAAACTTAAAGAAAAGTGTGTTGTAGGGGGGCATCTTGGTGGCATATTTGGTTAAGCATCCAACTCTTGGTTTCAGCCCAGGTCATGAGATGAACTCAGGTCTCACATTTCATGAGATCGAGCCCTGTGTCAGACTCTGTGCTGACAGCGTGGATCTTGCTTAGGATTCTCTCTCTCCCTCTCTCTTGCCCCTCCAACCAAAATACATAAATAAACTTAAAAAAGTAAGCATGTCTGGGGCTGCAATTATGTTGACATGGTGCTGAGAAGCATGGTTAAGGTGTCATACCCATGCCCAATCTGCCCTCCACGCGCAGGAGTAACTTGGAAACCACACAAGGACAATTACATCACAGTTAAAAAACACTATGTGTTGAGACTAACTGCACAGCATACAGGATTTAGGTTTGAGAGGAGACGTGAACTCAAATCAGGAGTTTCTCAAAAGGACTTGGAAAGATGGCTCTCATAAACAGGGTGATAGTCATTCTTAATGAAGAAAAATGATGGTCCCCATTTCTACTGCAGACCATGCAAAAACAAATGGACATAAGTTGCTTTCAGATAAAACTCGATTGGCCTCTAAGAGACAGAGTTTACCTTTAAGAAGTGGTTAGCACCAGCAGGTTTTACTGAGGGGTGCACTGCCACCTCTACTCAGAGTCACAAACATCAGGAGGAATACCCATCTGTTTGGATGGTTAAGGGGAAGATTATCTACAGTCAGAAGAAGAATGCCAAGTGATTCTTTGCAATTCTCAAGCTTTGATGACAATACAACTTAACATACTAAATGCTGCTGTTCCCAACATAGGGCTGCTGACAAGGAAAGTTCTCAAGGGATTCCTGGGGCCAGAATTCCCCTTTTAAGACCCAAGGTCTAAGTCAGCTAGGGGTGGGTGTATTCAAAGAGTAGTAACAACCCTTTCTAATTAGACACCGCCTCCTAAGGGAAGCATCAACAGAGCAATGAGACTGGCACTAGTAAATTAAATTTTTAAAATCCTGTTGCAATCACTCCCCTGACATACCCGCTTCCTTAGGCTCCACTCAGTTATTCTGTATTTATTGTAATTACTTCAGTAATAAGATTTGTTTTCTTGTTATTATATATATTACTGTGCAGAGTACAAAAAAAAATAATAGCCAAAAAGAGTTATGTTTCTTATTTATCTCCTTGGCCGTTATTGGGCCAGGGGGAGGGGGAGGGAGCAGGGAGAAGCTGTAAATAGAAAAGAAAGTGTTTCCTGCAGAGTGAAGATGTATAGGAGCATATTTGCAAGAAGGAAGCAGGGCAATGAAGGAATAAGGCTAATAATTCAAAAGGGCTAGGTGGCTCAGAGAGATAAATAACGGAGGAAAAGACAACCTGGAAGTCGACCAGGGAGGGTGGCTCCCCATTAGCAAGGCTTATATGCTGCCTTTGACTTTCCTGTCTGTAAACTCTGGCCTCTAGCAGAAGGGCCCCAAACAGGGAGAGCATGAGGCCCCAGGCAAATCCTAAGGGCCAGCCTGACAGATGCAATTCCTTCTGGTTCCTGATGGGGCACACTTTCCTAGGAGCAGGGGCTCAGGGATGGGTGGGCCAAAGGGCTGTGATAGGCTGGGTATTCGGGGCAGGCAGTCCCCAGGGTAAGAAGACGACAGGTCCCCGCTCCAACCACAGACACGCTGCTCATGATGGACATCCTGTAACCCTATGGGAGATGGTCCGAAGCTGTTTGTAGGCTGACTTCTAAAGCTCAAGAGGCTTTTGTCCATTCCAATGGGAAAACTGAATCTATTTTAAGAGTAAGCATGAGGAGCGAAAAAGGCTTTGGCTGATTTTTTCCAGTTCTAAGCTTTCTCTACTGCTATATATTTTATACAATTTATTCAATCCTACATCCTCTCCATAATAAAAATTACAAGGCAAGCAAAATTTTATTTTTGTGTGTCTATTTATATATATATATATATATATATACACACACATATATATATGTGTATACACACAATTTTATATTACATTACATGTGTGTATATGCATACATACACATAATGTAATATATATTACATAGTAAAATATATATTTAAAATGTGTATATTATATATGGAAATAGTCTATGTACTATATATTACATATAAACTTACATATATTGCATTATATAAAAAATGAAGGCATCCCTTTCACTTTTTTCACCTTGGACCTTGTCCCTCCCTCTACAGAGTTTCTATCCCACTGACTTACCTTATCTTGGTTCTCTTTGAAGAACTGAGAGATGAAAGCAGGAAGATTATTAAGGCTGCTTGGCTCAGCTATTGAGAAGAGCTTTGCATGGCCCACCATTGAAATTCAGGCATTAGAACACAATCAGAGGAACCTTTACTTTTATACTTTCAGACAGTGCTTAACAGTTTCAAAGTACTACAGTATTTGATCATGATACTAATCAAGTGAGGTGCTGTGTTTAAGGCTTAGTAGCCTCTTAATAAGTTCAAGAAACAGGAGTGGAGAGGTTAAATGATTTGTCCAAAGCCCCATGGCTGAAAAGAAACTAATTTTGACCACAGCCTGCGTGTTCTGATTGCCCAGTGGGGATTCCTTGTACTGAATCACAATCACAATCATCCCAAATGGGGGAAAAAAAAGTCATCAAAACAAGGAAAAGCACAAATTGTTTCCTTTGCGAAAGGCAGTAAGATCTTATTAGGACTCTGATAACAAGGGGACAGGCTCTCCCTCTTCCCTTGTGAAAGCAGAGTGCCCCGAGAGTAAATGACAAAAGAAAAAGCACCCTCAGTATTGGCGTGGATTGTTAGGGCTGTGCTTCCTATTGTTCAGATATAGACTCTCATATATTTCAGGGAGCCATGCAACATACATCACTAAGTACATGGTAGATGTGATGGGAATTGAGAAATAACACATCCAGATCATACCCAAGGGTTTGCTTTATAAAGATTTCTAAGTGTATGTTGAAAGAAAGTGTTAGGCAAGGGGACGCTGAGAAGAGAGATGTCTGAAAGGGAGATTGAAAAAGAAGAATAGACGTTCATCTACCTCCCTCCCAGCCTACATCCCTTCCCCCATTTCTTCCTCCTCCAGGGAAGGAATGGAGAAGCACCAGAATGCAGAGATCAGAAGTTGCCCAGCCAATGAGACAGCAAAGCATTTAACAAACAAGCACATTTCCCCAAGAGCCTCGGCCTGAACTTGATCAATGATTCTGCAACATTGAATCATTTTTAATTTAATGCTTCTGGGAAATGGGGGGGGGGGGGTGGAAACCCATCAACTACAGGCACAGTTGGCAAGAGCTGGGTATTAGCATTTGGCAGCATTTATTATTGCTGTTTATGATGGCATAAATTAGGTTTATGCTGATATAATTAATAACCCTAAATTTAGGAATAATAAATAGTAATATTTGTTCAGAACTGCAATGTCTAAGGAAGGCAAATGGAGTACTCAAGCTCCTGACTCCTTCTCTGTGCTTAGGAAGGGGTGTGAGCAAGGAAGCCCCTGGGAAAGCTCTCCCACAACTCCCTGCCCAGAGGACTATGCATCATTTAAAACTATGCAAATGACTTACAGCAGGACCTTAAGAGTTCCCAGAGCAAATAATTTTTATTTTGATCTCTATGAATAAGTTCATCTGCAAGATTGAGTGCGCCACATTTCCCTCTAGAACCAGGACCCTCAATGTTGTCCTAGCCCACACTATTGCTACAGGGTCCCTTACAGAGGTTTGGACAGCCGCACTAAATACCATGTTCTTCATGCATCCCTCTACTTCCTTCCACATTGTAGGAGAATCTTGGATGTCCCACAAAATCCCCATAGACCATGATTTCAGAATTACTGACAGACATTTGCAAGGGAAGAATTCAAGGAAAAGAATAAACAGTTACTTCTGCAGCTTTCTAAAAAAGCTTAAATGTGTATCTGTCTTTTGTTTTATAAAGTTGTAAAAAAACCTCTGTGAGATTAAAACCTTCCTATAAATGTTCCCTTTCTGTATCTAGGAAAGTATCTTAGCATCTGAAAAGAACTGAGACCTCCTCCCCCCCGACCCCGTGAAGGCAAGAGGTAAATGGAGAAAATTATAGTTCCTCAGACCAAATAATCCCTTCTGGAGTGGAATAACATTTCCCCCCATTTTCAAATATAAGGAAGACAAGTAAAGCAAAGAGAAAGAAATTAAATACCCTTTGCCTATGTCTCCCCAGAGATCCTCAACACGGAGCCACACAAACACGATAGAATCAGACCCAGATTGACACTGCCATCCAAATACCCAACCTCTGCTCCATGTCCAAAACGTTTTATTTTTCCTAAAAACAAATAGAACAAAAATATCCATCCACTGATAACTCCAATCTGTTCCAAATAGTACAAACTGGCAAAAATAGTCTAAATTTTTAAAGTATGTGACTTCAAGTTTACATTCCTTGTCATCTCCCCAGAAGGGCCAGTGAGCTCCAAGGTGAGAATGGCTGATTGCTCTAGGCTAAGCTTTCCTTGCTAAGAAATTTGATCTCTGGCATCGCAAACATTCCACAGGGAGAATCCACAGCAGGAATTTTGGATTCCCCTGGCCTCGCTGGAGGAAGAACTTGGAGCTGAAACTCTGGAACAAACGTTTTAAAGGGGAGTATTACTCTCACATCATATCATGGCATTTCATCATGACCATCAGCATCATCGGTGCAGACCATGTGGACTCCATCACTCAGCTTCCCAGAGGCCACAGGGCATGGAGAACTTTCTCCGATAGGCTCTCCAGCTTGTGGTCATCTAAGCCTTCAGAGAGGGGGTGCACGGTGTCTTGCTGAGGAAATTGGAGACCTACTGGGAGGGTTCACATGTGACAGCTAGTCTCCCACTGCCTTTACTGGTCCCTCTTGCTTTCCCCTTTCCCTCCTTCTTCTCTCTACAGAGGATCCCTGGTCTCCTGCCTTTGCTTTGCAGGAAATACCACGGAGCTCACACCCAAAGGCACACTGAAAATTAGTGCTTCAGAAGCCAAACATGGACAGCAGGTCCATAGAAGACTGACAGGACCCAAAAAGAGCTCTGAGGGCATAAATTCTGCCAGCATGGAAGGATCCAGAGGCCCCATACTTACTAAACTCTACCCTGCTGGAGACTGCCCAGACAATAAACCAGGTTCCCTGATGTGTCCTCAGCTGTTTGTCCAAGACAGTGGATAATGACTAAGACAAAGAGAAGAAAAGGAGAAGACCAAGTAATTACGATGCCCACAGTTTCATTAAGAACCACCCCTCACATGGGTAGGATACAAATTTTCCCTTGCTATCTAACACATGATAAAACATCATTGGTGGTATGCCAATACTTAAGTGCTATTATGTATCTAAATATGGATCCAACAGTTAATTTCTAACAGAAGTGGCTTAAATTCTTTCAGAATCCTGTTCTGGTCTAGAATGATCTATGTGGAGATCCCTACCTTTAAACTCTTTAGAAAGGTCAGGTGAACCCAGGGTTAGACTTAACACACATCTATTGGGCACTAACCACTTCCCAGATTCTGTGCTAAAAATATTCAAGAGGAGAGTCACCAAAATGACTGCCTGGAAGGTTTGATGTAAGTGGAGCTCACAGCCAAGTAGAATGAACATGAACTTTGCAACCAGACCAGTCTGAGTTTAGCCCCTGACTCTGAAACATCAGCTATGTGGCTGACCTCGTGTATGTCATCCAATCTTTGGCTTCTGTGTTTTTTTTTTCCATCTGCAAAATGGGAGTAAGATTTGTTTCATAAGTATAAAAAATCAAAATTAAAATCCTATTTTTCTCTTTTCAGGTTGGCACAAAATTAAAAAGACTGATAAAATGCAGTGTTGACAACAGTATGGGGACCAGGTACTTTCACCCATCGGTGGTGGGAATACATACTTGCACATTTTCTAAATAATCTGGTGATAATATGTATCAAATGTAAAAGATGCATAACATTCAACTCAACAGACTGCTTTGAGAATTTATCATAAGGAAATAGCCAGAGAAATTCACCAAGAGAATAACAAGAATATTCCCCCTGTCTATTATTTATAATGGAGAATTGTTTAAATTCATTATAGGCCCCTCAATACTATGACACTGCTAGTTTAAAAACTAATAATGCCTGGGGTGCCTGGGTGGCTCAGTCAGCTAAGTGTCTGACTTGGGCTCAGGTCAGGATCTCACAGTTCGTGGATTTGAGCCCCGCATCAGGCTCTGTGCTGACAGCTCAGAGCCTGGAGCCTGCTTCAGATTCTGTGTCTCCCTCTTTCTCTGCCCCTCCCCGGCTCATGCTCTGTCTCTCTTTGTCTCTCGAAAATAAATAAATGTCAAAAAAATTAAGAAAAAAAACGCTGCTTGTATTTTTTGCCATAGGAAGATGTTGTTAGTTTACAAACTGTACTATAAAATATATGATCTTATTTAAGTTAATATATACATATATATTTGGCATATATAATATTTATATAACATATTAATATATATTATTATATAATGTATAATTATATATAATTAAAAAGAGACAGCTGATATACCTGAAGCTGTCAAGTTACAAACAAATGGCTAATGAATCTTCTCCAACTTGACAATAGCGTTTATATCTGGGCAGCCTAATTTGGGAAGGGCTCCCATGTTGCAAAATTCCAGAAATGCTGTGTAATTACCAGAGAGTATAATGTGAACAATGTCCCTTGAAATAATGCAATGCAATAGCCCTGAATTTGGGTGCTTTTTAAAAGTTTCTTCTTTCAGCTTCTTCTCTACACTGGAATTTTCTACAATAATGATGCATCATTTCTTTTTTGGCATTGGAAACCATAAAAGAAACCATTCTACTTTTTGAAAACAAAGAAGTCACATGTATACAGTAATAACCCTGATGCTAGTGCATGTCTAGAACTCAGCTAATGGACGCTTTGTGCTTGCCTTTTTTTTTTTTTTTAAGGCGAGGTGGCATTCTCCACTTATTTTTTTAATGATTATTTTTGAGAAAGAGAGAGAGAGAGAGAGAACACGAGAATGCAGGCAAGAGGCAGAGAGTGAGACAGAGGATCTGAAGTGGGTTCTGCATTGACAGCAAAGAGCCCAGCACAGGACTTGAAACCACAAACTGTGAGATTGCAAACTGAACCGAAGTCAGAAGCTCAACTGACTGAGCCACCCAGGCGCCCCTGTTCTTGCTTTTTTTCAAATGTAACTGATCTGTGAGACCCCAAAGTCTGAGAACCAACCACAACTAAATGTGACTCTATTGAAGAGATCTGAAATACATTAAAAGGTTAGAGTTGAAATCATATTACAGGGGAGCCCTGAGCATATCAAAACAGGAGGGAAGAGACATGGATCTGCCCACGTTGAAGTGAGCCCAGTGGAGATAATTGTGATCTGGAATAGTCAGCTGAATTAAACTATACTACAGAATGGGCATGGAGGCTCCAGGACAAAAAATATTCAAAAGTAGCTGGGTGTTGCCTACCGCCAAAAGCTGGCAGCAACAAGAAAGGATATATTCTCCAATGGAGAGGCCGGCAGGACAAGGCAATGTCAGGGTCAGAGACAAACTGGTAATTCAGATCCCATGAAAGAAGATTGAGGATGAGCCAGTTCATTCATTCTGGGCCCAAATCACAGAAAACTGCAAGACCATGTCTTGGTTTGTCCCCTGCACACTGCATATGAAGGTCCAAGTCAACAAGACTAATTTCAGAGACCCCATGATGATGACAGTCAGCAGGGCTGAGGCTCTACTTGCTTCTGCATCCAAGGTTGGGAAGAGCTGGTCGACCAAAATGAACATGGGCTATGGAGCTAGGCAGAGTGGGTTCAAAGCCCAGCTGTGCCACAAGCTAGCCATCTAACCTTGGGTACAGGTGAGTGTATATGCCTGTGTACATACATGGACACAAACACCTCAGTGTTTCAGCTATCTAGACAATTTCTCAGGCCATTTCTGTCTTGGACCAGCTTTCTGATCTGGGATAACTCATTTTTTACCTCTTTAGTTTCAGTTTCCTTATCATTTGAAGGACTGGGACCAAATAATATACATGAACCCTCTTAGCTGGAACATTTTAAGGTTTTTTTTTCATTATACTGCCCTTAAATCCCTTAAATCCCAAAAGTGGTATGGGACAGACAGAAGTTCTGGTCCTGTCTCTGTAACACCAGCCCCTTAAACTCTACTCAAGACTTCACTCCTGTGTACTCAAATTTTCACATCTAGAAATTAGATAGAAGACCTGCTTTGGGGGGCATAGTTATAATTACATAAGAAATCTATGTAAAAGAACAGGTTCTTTCTCGGCCCATAAAAGGTCTGAATGATTTTTTTTTTTTTTTACTTTAGGTAAAGTCTGTGAGTTCTCTTATTGTAGTAAAATAAAGCCTTTACAACCCACAGTGGAGTAAAAGAATATTGGCACTAACTTTAAATGGTCCCAGATAGTTTAAATTGTCAAGATTTTTTATCTGATTTTTATAGTTTCATTTGTTTCCCCCAGAGCATTCATCTATTACTTCTTAATACCTTGGTGTGTTTACTCATAGTATGCCCTCTGCTCTTTATTGCTGTTTGTTTCTGTTCCAAAATGGCCTTGAAGAAGAAAATCAAGTTGGTAGAGTTGTATATATACTAAGAATCAATATACTCTGATTCTCCTGTGAATAAAATGCTGGGCTGTGTGTTGACTTTATAAAAATTATTTTGTCACTACATTCTACCCAACAACAAAAGTCCAAAAATTGGGAACCATGCTAGATTTCTTCAACCTCTCACTTATATGCCATGCCAACCTATTAAGCAATCACCTCCCTATTTCCCACTTCACACTCTGATCAGGCCCCCATTATCACTTCTGCCCTCACCCAATTTGTTGACCCCCTGGTCTTTTATTCCATGTAGAAAATAATTATAAGAGTCAATGATCTTCTGGGATTACTAGAACTCAGCCCAATTCTATATAATCAACCAGGCCAGCAAGATGGTAGATTGCTTCTTTTGGAAACAATCTTTGTATTTTGTTTTCCTGTTACAGACATGTGTTGCTAAGAGATTTTGCCTTGGCAAGACCCACTGTATTTTTGCTGGAAAACCTGAGCTTTGTCTTTCTAACCACTGTTATCAAAACCTCTTAGCCATCCCCAGAGGCTCCATTACCATCGCCACAAAAAGAAATGACTCTACTTTTACACATTCTTGCATTCTCCATGGGGGCCCATAATTATTTGTGAAAAAAGAGTACAATGTAGTAAGCTAAGTACCGAACTCTGATCTAGGCTCTCTAACCTTCATGCAAAGATGGTTTCTTTGCTGTTCAGACCACACACAGGACAGTTCAGTTACCTTTAAGAAATCTATTAGTTAAAATATGTCCAGAGAAAACTGCTGAAGATCAGTACATCAGAAAAAAATATCACATAAGCAACCTTTAGGTGAACTACATTAAACTCAGATAGGACTTCACATGGGGGTGTTAAGGCATGTAAAAGGGGGATTCAATTTTATCCCTGGGGTATCTCAAGGTAAGACTGTATAAAATGTTTGAAGTTCACAGGGCAAAGATCAAAGCACAGGAAAACACAAAGCCACCTAGTTGTGCACAGCAGAATGGACATGCCCTGAAATGGAACGTCAATCACAGAAGAAGTTCAAGGAGATGTTAGATGAACCATGTCTGGTAGGTTCCAATAAGGGTTCATGAGCTAAGACCTTTCAGTGCTTTTCCTGTGACATGTTATGCATCCTTTGCAGTCTCAGGTCTTTGCTAGTGATGTGCTATGAACCGTGGATTTCCTATCAGTAGAATAATACTATTCCCAAGTCCCTTTCAGCCAAAATTGTTGGACTGATCCTAGTGATCTATGATGTACCTTGAGCTCCAAAATGAAAGATGCTACATTTTAAAAAAAGTGTAATTTTAGTCATAATAAATAATGGTAATGATGACGAATGGCGGTGTCACTGAGAAGAAGCTGGTCTGCCATTAGGGAGTCCAAAACAACCAGCTGTGAGATGAAAATGTGTCCAGACCAGGAGGATGCTCTGTGACCGAGACCACATTAACCTTTCAACCAAAGACCTGCATCAAGCTCCTGATGTAGAGGTGTGAGCAGATGAAATGGAAGAAACTATAATACTTATCCCTGAGCTTGAATACTGCCTTGGGCTTATGAGACATTTTCCCAGACAGGTCAGTAGGGAGGAGGTTACCTTATTCTTCCAACAGAAGAGAAAAGTGAGTAGGTCAGGTGAAGAGCCAGATTCCAAACTAGGGTTATAACCCTCATCTCAGCCCTCTTTCCATTCCTTACCAGTCCCCAGACAATTTAATGGAAAAAGAAACTTTAGAAAAGAGCCAACTTAGATGAGAACATGCTGAATTGGGATCACACCCCTCAAGATGGCTTGCATAGTTGTTTTCCATCCATTTAGACTGAGAGAGCTTGCTAGTGAAATCCTGGGTCCCTCACACAGGGAGGAGTTACTCATTAATGCCCTAGACCTGTTCTCTGGGGCTACCATAGCATGTGGAGGGAACCCACTGACTCCTGTTGGACCAGAAGAAAACACTGCTCTAGAGTTTTGTCCAGCTTGAGATCTAAGAAGGCTAACAGCTTCCAGAGGCCTAATTAATGCTCCTGACTGGAAAGACTTGGCCTCTTGCTCCTCACATGTGCTTGAAGGCCAATCAGTTACCATAGACAAAGAGGAAGGACCCTGCTCTCTGCCCATCAAAACCCTCCACCAAAAACCAGGGAGTCTGGGAGCTACAAAAGCAGGAAACTTGCTACGAACAAATGAATCACTTAACATCTTTGCCTTTTTTTTTTTTTTGGTATCTATTAAAATTTTATTTTTAAAGTCTATAGCTTTGACTTGCTTGCATTTTGGCATAGTTTAACATATTTTATCATTTGGAATGCATTCTGATCCTCTTTTTATATTTTATCATCTTTATATTTCTTTTTTTTTTTTTTAACTTACCAGTATTCTTTTTTGTGCTTATCCTTTGAAGCAAGTCTATTCTCAGCTGTTTAACATGTATTTCGCTTTTTCCCTTAAAGAAATTAATTACTATTTTATCTTTCTTAAAACAGTCGCTTTACTTATTTGAAGCCATTTTAACTATCTCTTTGAAAATTTTGTTTTCTTTTTTATATATTTTTAATAATTCTCATTTTATCTCGTTTCACCTTTTAATATTTCTCCATTTTCTCAGTTTTCTAAACTTGTGCTTTGCTTCTTCAATACTGACATTTTTCTAAGAAGGCTTCACTCTCAGTGCAGAGTCCAACATGGGGTTCAAACTCACAACACTGAGATCAAGACCTGAGCTGAGATTAAGAGTCAGATGCCCAGCCAACTGAGCCATCCAGTCACCCCCAATACTGACAAATTATAAGTTCTTTTTTCATTTATAGCTTCTGCAATTATTTTTCTTTTAATTGTCTATTATCTTATGTTCTGTTTTTCTTGCAGGATACCGATGTCCATTCCTATAAAAAAAGAATCCTCTGTGACCACAGGAAGAGGCTGTAGTCTCTTTCCCCAAGGTTTAAGAATTTGTGAACATTAATCCTGCCTTCCTTATCCACCAGCCATGGGACCTTGGGGACCTGCTCTGGTATCTGGGTTTCAGCTCACAGACTCTGAAAATGCTGCTCCTTCCAAAAGACCTCATCAGAAACTGGACTTCATCTTTCCCATTAATATGTTCTGAAGGCATGGAGGAGCAACACGAGGAGCACCATGAGGAGCATCACCCCTTCCATCTGCTTTCAAAGTCACTTTCAACCACAACCAATCATCCCATTCTGATAAGGTGACACCCTTACTGGAGCTGTATGCAGAACCCAGTACAATACAACTCAATAAAGATTTTTCTGTAGTAAATATAAGTAAATGAAAGCACTGGTCTTAACTGCGAAGAAATCAGAATCTGAATTTTTACTTTGCCACTGACCTAGCATGTGACCTGGGCAAATCACTTGATCACCATGCACACTAATTTTCTCCTTTAAAAAAAAAAAAGACTGTTAGACCAGATTATTTCTAGAGACTCCTCTGGAATTAAGTGTCTATATGAGTCTATGCCCTTCTATTCAAAGAAATCTGATACAATATCAATGTGTGCGGAGAGTACATTGTTATCTGTACCAGCTAAAGCCCAAGAGGATTTATCCCTGCCAGACTGTGGGATAAATCTCCACCCACTGAGAGACACAATGTGTTACAATGACAACATAAATGAGGGCCCAGGTAAGCTGAGTGCCTGACATACTTCCCATTGATGACACCATCGGGATTGAGCATGGGGATGATCTTGAAAATGAAGTTTTCCCTCAGGAGTCTAGCTACAGGGTCACTGCTGACCAGGAACTCCAAGGCCCCCTTCATCACCCAGCTGGCATTGCTTTCTCCTGGGTGCACTCGGGCGGTGATCACCTGGTATGGACGCTGCCCTGCCGAAAAAGGAACACAAGAAAATTAAACCTAAGTATGCTTTCCATTTCCAACAAGACAATCTCCCAGGGGCCAGAATTATACCTGACTGGAATAAAGTCCAAAATAGGTTGATTGTTTCTCATACATATCTGATCTACACTTACCCATTTTACATTTGTCTCTATAGTCTGCAAGACTCAAGAAAATATAAAAAGTTACAGCTCAAGGCTGTTGTCAAAAGCGTAAGTACTTAGTGGCATGAAAAGAACACAAGAAGCATATTTCATCAAGATCACCAAAGGAACATTTAACTCTCTAGGATCCAATAGCATGATGCTGGATGTCACAGATCTGAAATTAAATCTTATCTTCATACGTATAAGTTATAAGACCTTGGTGAATGATTTAACTTCTCATCTGTAAAATGGGGACAATGATAATGATTTTGTGTAGTTGTTATAAAAACAGAAAGATGTAAATATGGTTATTGGAATATGCTTGCCATTCACTACAGGTTAGTTTCTTCCACCTCAATTACGATGTCTGTGGGTAGGAGGGTCCCTCTTTTTCCCCAGTAGAAATGGGATTCAAGGATACAATTTGTGCTGGGAACTTTATGTCTGTAAGACCCTCAAACTTTGAGAAAGATTTGACAAGATTTGACAACTCCAACTCAACCAGGAAGTTACAATACTTTCTCTCCTTTCAGAAGGAATCAGGAAAACACTCTCTGCCCAATAACAGGGAGCATATTGATCTGAAGAGACGATGAAGAATGCATTGATGAGCAAAAGATGGGCTCGTCTTCCTTCCTTTGTTGCTAGAAAACATCTGGACCATTGTAATGTTGAGGTGTATTTTGGGACCATATCTTGGCTCAGCTGAAAGGCATATTTTGATTGATTAATGGTGTCTGTCCACTGCTGGGGAAGAGGGCAGAAAATGTGGCACGATACCAGAAGTTCACCACATCTTCTCTAACCCCTTGTCCGATTTAGTGTGTGTGTGTGTGTGTGTGTGTTTCTGACTCTCCTTTCCTTCTGTACCCTCACCCAATTCCTTATTGCTCCTAAACCCACTTGGATGACAAGAACTAAGCATTTGTCAAGTATAAATACCCTAGCACTAAGCAGTCTCAAAGTTAAACTAGTCGTTTCTTTCCATATCATTCAAATCACTGTGAGTTAAATATGGCTTTTCTTCCCTTTTTTGAGGGAACACACTATGTCTCCAATTCAGCATATTGAAAATCAAAATTGAATAACACTCAATAACAGAGCTAAAGAACAGGTAATCATGAATTATATTATTATCATCAATTAGGACAAAAACTACTATGTGTTGACAAGTTTGAGATCTAGGTTTGAGGAGCAGAGGTCGGTACATTTTTATTGACTATGGTGAGAGCAGACCAGGTCAGCCCCTTAAGGATCACTTATATATTGAGGATAATATTGGGTTGTTTTCCCTATGCAGGTGTCTTGAGCATATTTCAGGGACTTCAGGAGCCACAGGATATAAAAAGTTGAATAAATTATAGTCCTTGTTATGTAAAAGGCCATAGCCTTTGCCAGTAGTGACAAACATGGGCAAACTATGAATGGCAAGGGCGCTAATGGAAGTGTACATAAAATACCAAAAACAGATCTGAGTGAGAGAGGGAAGGATGTTTCCAGAGCTCTGATGTTATCTGAGTCTTGCAGAATGAGTATCATCCTACAGGAGAGAAGGTAAGAAAGCATTTTCTAAGCAAAGAAAAAGATACATGCAAAGAACACCAAAAAAATAAAAATTAGGTCAATTAGGAATAAAGGAACAAGTGGCTGAAACAAAGGTTGAGGATGGTAACACGTGGATTTAGAAAATGAGGCTGGTGTCAAACTAGTAAGGTCTTCCTAATGTATTTTATGTAGGGATTTAGACTTTATTCTGTAGATAAGTTCTCAACCATGGAGTCAGAGTCTCATTGGTATGCTATGGTCAGTGATGGGGTCTATTGAAGAATCATTAGTTACTGATAAAAGTGTAAATGTTTATGATTTTTTATATATAATATATATGTATACATATACTATACAGATGGCACAAACTGCTGGTTGTCTGTCCCATAGCCTTTCTCACCTTCTTTTTGACTACCATACCCAATTCTGGGGGTGAAAGGATGTGCCTAGATTTAAACACCAAACTTCGTGGATCCTCTTGCAGGGAAGAATGACCATGTGACAGAATCATGGCCCATGAGATGTAAATGTTAACAGGGGGTAAGTCTTTCTGGAAAAATGATTGAAGAGGACACTTTCACTTGGCAAATCTGTCTTGGTCTTTGTCTCTTTTCCCTGCTCTTCTCCCTCTTGCATTAAACATAGATATGATACTTTCAGGTGAGAAAGTCCACTTGAGAACCAGAGTCACATGCTTTGTGACCATAAACATGGAAAGAGCCTGGGTTCTTGAAAAATTCCTTAAGCAGCTACCCTACTCCACCATGAGCTTCTTCACTGTTTCTGGATTTTTGAGAAACAAGAAACCACTATTTGGCTAGGCAAAAGTAGTCACATTTCCAATACATGTGGTTAAATTCTAGTCTAACTTATATAAATATAGGATCAGGTTTAAAGTCATCCTTATTTAATAACATTACTTTGAATGGCATGGAGTCACATGTGCTTTCTGGATTGGGGAGAAAAGAGTGCAAGAGAGTCGTCATGAGAATATTTGATATGAACGTCCCAGGAAGGAACAGGTGAGAACCACTACTTTAAGAAGCAGAGAGTCCATAGTGGTTTTTCAATAGGAGAAAGACATACAGAAACCTGTGCTTCATAAAATCATTCTGACATTATGGAAGCTCATGCATTTGTTGAGTCAATGATAGAATGATCTGTTGAAGTAAAGAACAACTTTTAGAGCCATAATTTCCAGAGTTCAAATTCCAGCCCCACCATTTTCTACAAAATGAGTTATGGAAGGTTCTGATGAAATTGAGTATTGGATTGGGCATCCTGCAGGTAAGGCTAATGATCTGCTAACTGGAGCTCACTAAATAAGCATATTGAGGGAGAGAAAGAGATATAGAGTGAGCTAGCTGAGCAGAGCTGAACCTAACTGAAGGTCAGCTTGCCCCCTATATCATTTGCTCACAATCACATCTCACTCTTTCCAAAGCAAGTCATATTGGCACTCCAATAAAAAGCTTATTGAGAAAGAGCCTTGATGAATTCGTACTCAATCAGCAGCCTATTTTCAGTTCCATAATTCCGTATCACTCTCTTTGTGGTTTTTGAACTAAGTTCATTTACAGCATATTGAACAACAATAGTAAGTACTCCCAGCCCTGCAAGAAGAAATAAAAAATAGTTTAAGCTCTTGTAAATTTCCAATACCAACTGAACACCCTCATTGTCTGGGCCAGTTGGCTCCCATTGCCTGATACCCAGTACAATTCAGTGCATTAGTCAATAAACCAAATGTGGCCCTTGCAAAGAGATGGCCACAATGTCCCTTTCCCTTTGAGAGTGAGGTTGATAATCTGCTATATTGTAATACACCACAAGACCCAAGAGGCTGTTCTGAGCATCCTGAGGAAGCAAAAGGGGGAAACAGTGGGTTCCCATGAAGACATAAGCAGCATTTTAGCCATTCCTAGTTGATTGTTCTCTTTCCCTCTGTGACTGAAGACAATTTTACAGCTGTATTGGTGAGTTAAACTTATGAGACCATTGAGTTGCAGCAACAAATGGTGCTCCAGAGAACCCGTAACAGACAACAGCTGTAAATAGTATGTGACACTCATACCATGTGTTTTTTCTTGTTATTGACAATTTCAGTCTTGAAACCTCATTTCTGCTTAGGGTAGGGCAAAGAGTATCAGGTATCTGCATTTTTTTTCTCTGATTTATGAAATCTATTCCGGAGGTCATCAAAATCTATGAGGGAGTCATGGTTTGGCAATATGCTAATTCTTAAAGCTTGGTATTGAATTCATGTCAGTGTAATAACATCTGTAAGAAAAAAAGAGGTTAGAAACAAGTACGGGATTATAGAATGCCTAAGAGATATCAGGCTCATGGCCAGTGAAAACCTGAGTAAGAACTAAAGACACGTGATGACACACGTGTGCACCCAACTCTATAAACATCCTTCCAGTTGTTCCTTTTTTACTTTCAACAATATATATTAAACTCCTACTGGAACTCTGCAAGTTTCCAGAGACTCCAAGAAAAATAGTGGTTTTTGCACTCAGGGAACTAATAATAGTCTGGTGGGAAGGACAGGCACACAAATAACCATGATCCAGTGTGATCAGGGATATTTGTCAAGACATTTTCAAAGCACAGCAGAATTCTCATTACAACATTATTTTTAATCATATGGTCAACTGGAAATGACTTAAATGTGCACCCACAGAAAATGAGTTAAAGAAAGGATACATAAAATAGAATCCTATGCAACTGTTAAAATGGCACACAGATCTCTTTCTATGGACATTATAAGGTATCTGTGACACAATGATGAGTGACAAACACAAAACACAGGTCAGAGAGCTTCATCATAGTGGATCGCATTTGTGTGTAGTTCTATCATTTACTTAAAGTTATCTATTTATATACAGGACAACTCTGTGGGTGGAAGTCATCTTGGTAATTTTTATGTCTGCTATATCCCTATCTAGAATGTTCTCCTCTTCAAAGAATAATAATATCTCAATTTTCACAAGCAAATTATTTGCAAATAGTAAACCACAGAGGAGAAAGAGGAAAGAAATGGATTTTCACAGAAGAGGCAACACTGGATCTGGTTTGTCCAGGTTGAGTAAGAGTTTGCCAGATGCAGAAAAGAAGGTTATACAAAAAGGCTAAGTGGATGCATTTGCAAAATAACAATGTCACAGAGCACATAATGCCTCAAGAAAAGAAGTGATGTGATGTGACTGATCCTCGAGCTATAAGAAAGGTAAAATGGGAGTGAAGCCACAAAACTGTTTACACCTGTGTCTGCAGACCTATGGAACCAATGCTAAGGAGATTGGAACCAATGCTAAGGAGGTTGGAAACAATCTTGCAAGTTGGGGAAGACCCATGGAAAATCCTTAGGCAAGGGTGTGATGGGACAGGAGTTCTCACTGGAGCTGAAGACTGAGATACTGGGGTTAAGGGGTGGGAGAAATGGCCAAAAGAGTAGATTGTGATTTCCAAAATCATGTCAACTACCTTGGACTTTGCTCAAGAAGGGAGTGAGGAAGGAGGCAAGGAAACAGACATGGGGAAAAAAAGTCAATGAAAGAATCAGGTGTGGTGGAAAATTTTCATCCATTACAGAAAAGACTAATGTTTCCCACCAAAGGTGGCATACCATGTACATTTTCTGCACTGTGTGTTTCATCTCTTTTTTAATTAGCTTTATTTATAGTATGATTTAAATTCAATAAATTTCACCAATTTCAATTTTACAATTCAGTGAATTTTGACAAATGTATTCAGTGCTGTGAAACTACTATCATCATAATATAGAGCATTAATACCCTCACAAAAATCCTCCTCCGTCTCCTTTGCAGGCCGTTCCCTCACCCATCCCTAGCCTCTGGCAACCAGTGATCTACTTTTTTGTCACAATAGTGTTGTCTGTTCTGTAATTTCCTAAGAATTGATTCATATGACATATAGCCTATCTGTCTGGCTTCTTTCACATAACATGAATGCTTTTCTAAGAGTCATCCATGTTGTTGAATGCACATGCATCAATAATCTGTTCCTTTCAGCCAGGGATTTACATTCCGGTGTGCCACAAAGCAATGGATATGCCGCCATTGATTTATCAACTCACCTACTGATAAGTATTTGCATTAATTCCAGTTTAAGGCTATTATGAATAAAGCTGATATAATCACACATTTTTCTTTGGAGCGAATACCTAGCTATAGAATTTGTGCATATTATGGTAAGGTTACCATTATAATAAGTTATTACAAGTTGCTGCCAAACTGTTTCTCAAAGAGTCTATACCATTCTGCATGCCCATCAGCAATGTTTGAGAGTTCCAATTGATCCACATATTGACCAACCCTTAATATTGTCAGGCTTTTTAATTTTAGGCATTCTAATGGGGAGGTTCTAGTGCCTAACTGTTGTTTCAATTTGCATTTGCCTGACAACTAGTGATGTTGGAAACTTCCTGGTGTTGATTTTTTAGCTACTTCCATACCTTCTGAAGTAAAGTGCCTGTTCAAATATTTTGCCCATTTTAAAATCAGGTTGTTTGTCTTATTAGAGTTTGAAGGTTCTTCATATATTCTAAATGCAATCCTTTGGCAGACATGTCCGGTAAATTCTCCTCTAACCCTTTACTTAACCTTTCATTTTCTGAACTATGTATTTTGAAGCACGAAAGTTACTTATTTGATAAAGTCAAACATATGCACTTCTTTTGTAATTTAGATATTTTATGTTTCATCTAAGAAATCTTTGCCTAACAATGTGATAATAGACCCAATCTTACAGAAGAAAACTAAGTTTTACATTTAGATCTATTTACATTAGATGTTTGAAATTAATTTTGTGTTATGATGTGAAGGGTTAGAACCACATTTTCCCTCCCATAATACCCTTTAGCATTTTTTACACATTAAATTTTATCTTCTGCAAATCACAACAGTTTTATTTTTTCCTCTCCAAACCTTAAAGCATTTTTTTGTCAACTGGGTGTCCACTTGGTAATTATACTTTTCTGTAATTTTGCATGGAAAATGGTTTTCAAATTTGTTAGCATAAAGTTGTTTTTAAATCCCTCTTACTACATCTCTGAATCCCTAGTGGTGGTCTCTTTTTTAAATTTCTGATATAGAGGGTTATTTTTTCTTAATCATTCTCAAAAAGGGCATATCATTTTAATTTTTTTTCCAAAAGACTATTTTACAATCCTTTTTGCAATCCTTTTTGCTTTCATTCATTTCTTCTCATAATTTGTCTTTATCTTTCCTTCTACATTCTTTGGCTTTAAAATTTTTGTTCTTTTATAAATAACTGGAAATGATATTTAGGGCATTAGCTTAGCAGATGATAAAATTTTATAAATATTATCCATGTGCTTAAAAGATTGCTATTGAGTGTAATGTTCCATATACACCAATTATATCAGGTTTCTTAGTCATATTTTCCTTTTTATTTTTTTTTTTGAGAAAGAGATAGGGAGAGATGGGGAGGAGAGAGAGAGAGAGAGAGAGAGAGAGAGAGAAAGAGAGAGAGAGAACGAACCCATGCAAGTGGGGGAGAGGTATAGAGGGAGAGAGAATCCCAAGCAAGCTCCACCCTCAGCGAGGAACCCAACACAGAGCTGGATTCCAAGACCGTGAGATCACGACCTGAACTGCAATCGAGAGTTGGATGCTCAACCAACTGAGCCACCTGGGTGCCCCATATATTTTTCATATATTCTATATTCTTCTCTGATACTATGTCTCCTTATTCTATGACTACATATTTAAAGTTGTTAACTCTAACGACTAGTCAAGTAAAAAGTTAAAAAAAAGTCTTAACTGGACTTTTTTTTTTTTTTTTTGTCATAAGGTATCTCTCTATTTCTGTTCAAGCATTTTGCCTTAGCTTCTTATTTGTCCACAGACTGGATTTCTTCTGGTTAGTATTTACAACGTGTATCTTTTCTCATCCCTTTACCTTCAAACTTTCTACAATTTTTCATCAGGCATTTATTTCTTGGAAGTACCATCTAGTTGGATGTTGTATTTTATTCACTCTAATATTGTTTTATTTAATTTTAATTGGAGTATTTAGTCTATTTACATTTGATGCAGTTAATGATATAGGTGTTTAATGCTATCATTTTATTATTTGTTCTCCATTCACCTTAGCTACTGTATAATCGATTTTCTGTCTTATCTTGTCTTCCTTTGGACCAATTGCATATTTTTTCTCATTGTTCCTTTTTTCTTCATTAGTAACATGGTAGTTACCTGTATTGTATTCTTTAGTCACATTCCAGATTATACCATGCATCTTTGATTTATCATAATATGATACAGTCTACCATATTTTATAAATTTTTAAATAATTTTTTAACATTTATTTATTTTGAGAGAGAGAGAGACAGAGCGCAAGCAGGGGAGGGGAAGGAAGAAAGGGAGATGCAGAATCCAGAGTAGCCTCTAGGATCTGAGCTGTCAGCACACAGTCCAACATGGGACTTGAACCCATGAACTGTGAGATCATGGCCTGAGCCAAAGTCAGATGCTTACCCGACTGAGCCATCCAGGTGCCCCTAATCTACTAGATTTTAATTCCCCTTGAAAACTGTAAAATTCACAAAATATTTACATGGTGTTAATTAAATAAAATTATATAATTAAAAATTACTCCTCACCCTTTACAGCATCTACCTTTTATTTTCTTTCTGCCTGAAAAATCATCCATTAGTATTGCTTCTAGAATGGGTCTGCTAAAACGGAGTACTCCCCCCTTTTGTGGTTCCTTCATTTATCTGAAAATGAATTCATCTCATCTTCAGATCTGAAAAGTGTTTTTTCTGAGTATAGGAACATAGTGCTCTTGATGCAGAACTCTGTTTTCCATTTCTTTCCCTATTCCTTCCACCAAGATCCTACAGGAACTTGGCTGCTTTTAACAGCTCTTGCAAGTACTGAGAAGTTTGTCTCCTCATTTTGCAGAAATAAGACTGGTGTTGTTTTCTGTTACACAATTTCCTTTTTACACGGTTTCCAAAAGAAGGGAAAATGTTTTCATTGGAGTTTTCAAGTTCTTGAACTTTCTTATACTTTTTCTGTTAACTTTGCAGTTGATCATGTTGAAATTTCCAGGTAGACAATCCCAACATCTGCAAATAATGAAGCTTTCCCTTCTCTCCAAAGGTTATATCACTTATTCTTCACACATTTCTATCTTAGAATTTCCTCCACCATATGAACTAAAAGAACTTTAATCCCATTCAGTGTTATTATAACTGCTGGATCTTTGATAGATTAACAACTGGGGCTTTTTAAATGTGTGGGATTATATGGAAACACACTGATGACAGTAGAACCCTGCAACTGAGAAGGCATTATTTCTCTGGCCCTCCGAGTAAATCTGTGAAGCAGGAAGACAGGTATTATTCTCTTCTAGTTTATAAGGCTAGAAGAAGCGAAAGGAAGAAAAGAACTGGGGTGCTCTGAATCAAAATCTAATGTTTTCATTTGACCATGTATTATTCTGTGTGTGTACTTACAAGGAAGGCTAAAATGATTCCTATGGAGACAATACATGATATACTGTGGGGAAGTCAAGTATCATGCAAATTATGAACCAGGCAACCTGATTCTGCCTCGTACTGATTGAATGGATTTGGGAAAATTAAACCCTTTTGAAATCTCAGTTCCTGACCTGTAAAGTGAGGCTTTCTTCAGTCTTTGCAGCCCTACATTCAATGATTATCGATGGCAACTGAAACACGTGAGAAGAAAATAAAACGTTTTAGCTAGTGGTTTCAATCCCCTTTGGTTCTATTATATTCTCCTGTATTATTTTAATAGAGCCCCTAACAAGAAGCAAAATGACACAAACCATCAGCTCTTCTTTTGCTTTTTTCCAATATTCAGATGCAAGTGCTTGTAAGTAGTTAAGTGGTCAGAAGTCAGATGGCCAAGCAAGGAAAGAGTGCAGGTAATCACTGCTAATAATCAGCTTCAGAATGGTCAAGGGTGGGGTGCCTGGGTGGCTCAGTCAGTTGAGTGTTCGACCTCTGCTCAGGTCATGATCTCGCAGTCAGTGAGTGTGAGCCCCACATCAGGCTCTGTGCTGACACCTCAGAGCCTAGAGCCTACTTTGGATCTGTGTCTCCCTCTTTCTCTTCTCCTCCCCCACTCATGCTCTCTGTCTCTTAAAAATGAATGAACATTAAAAAAAAAAAGGTTTAGAATGGCCGGTCTCTCTTGCTGCCCATGAACATGATCCTTCCCAGAGGAGCGGGTTCTGTCTGCTCTCATGTCTCCTTTACAAACCCTTGAGCTATGATCTTCCTGGCCCATATACCATCAGAATAAGAAACTGACCTGAATGGGGGCACCTGGGTGGCTCAGTTGGTCAAGTGTCTGACTTCAGCTCAGGTCATGATCTCATGGTTCATGGGTTCAATCCCCGCATCGGGCTCTGTGCTGACAGCTCAGAGCCTGGAGCCGGTTTCAAATTCTGTGTCCCTTTCTCTGTCTGCCCTCCCCTGCTCATGCTTGCTTGCACGCGCTCTCTCTCGCTCGCTCTCTCTCTCGCTCTCTCTCAGATTAAAGAAAAAAAAAAAGAAAGAAAGAAAAACGTTTTAAAAAGGAAAAAAAAAAAAAAGAAAAGAAACTGTCCAAACCAGAGTGGCAACAAATGGCCTCAGAATGTGTCACTCCCAGCTGGGTACCTGCCTTCCTCTCAAAGCCTGAGGAAGGCCCCATACCCTCAAATGAATGACACAGACTGAGAAACTCTGACTTGTTTCTATGAAGAGATTTCTTAGTTTCCACCAAGGAGATGCGGGCGCACACACATTGACAGACAGGACAGGGAGAGGATATGCTCACGGCCCTGGATGCCTCACTGAGGAGTCTCGGGGCAGCAGGGAGGAAGCTGTGGCATGAGGGTTGACCACAGGCCCTTTGCACGGATGAGCTATAAAAATTGATTGGAGGGTCACAATCTCATCACTGGCAGCCCATGACTCTTTTCCTGAACTTTCTGAAATGTCTTCACAAATGGTTAAGTATGACACACAGCAGGGAGGGCAATTTTAAAGCACAACGTTTTCCCCTCTAATGCCCAGGCCTTTAAGGCCCCACCCTCCCTCACTCCCGCTCTCTCTCCATCATCCATTCCTCCTGCTGCTTCTCCACAGGCACACACGCTCCTCCTCACCATCTGCTCCAGCCACACAGCAGCCCGAGCGATCGAAAAACAAACAGAAAACCCCAGATCTGACGGCATCACCTTCCACATAATAAACTGTGCTGGAGTCCACAGTCCTCACAGAGCCCTCACTGAAAGCCCCACCAGCCAGCCTCAGCCAGACCGTCTGGTCCTGTTTCCCGTCACTCCCGAACCAAATTCTCTTCCCTCTGCTTCGGACTGTTACCCAAAACTCAGCATGTCTGGGCCATTCCCTCTAGTTCCCGTGCCTTATTTCTCTCTTCCTAAAGCTGTGCACTTGCGGTGTTCAGAAGATGTTTGCTGAGTAGATGGTAATTAATGGTCATTAGCTCCTGTAATTAACCCCTGCATGCCCAACTGTGTCACAACATATTAATTCACTGCTTTTTTCCCCAAAATTCATTCATTCAACAACTATTTATCCAGCTCTTAAGACACACCAGGCACCATAATGGGAACTGGAGCTACACCAGATAGTGTCAAAGTCCTAGCCATCAGCAGCTTGCCTTCTAGTAGGGAAGGTAGACAATAACACCAAGTAAGTACTAGGGAAAAAATAAACAAAGCAGAGGGAGGCAACAGAGAATCCAGAGGAGGGGCAAGGTCATCATTTTAGAAATGATGATCAAGGGGCACTTGGGTGGCTCAGTTTGTTAAGCCTCCGACTCTCAATTTCATCTCAGGTCATGATCTCACATGGGTTTGAGCCGTGTGTTGGGCTCCATGCTGGCAGCGCAGAGCCTGCTTGGGATTCTGTCTCCCTCTCTCTGCCCCTCCCCTGCTCACTCTTGCTCTCTTTTGCATGCATGCGCTCTCTCTCAAGATAAATAAATAAACATTAAAATAAAAAGACAGGGTTCATTGAGGATGTGACACCTAGGCACAGACCTCTTTGGATGGAGGAAACACGACATACAGTTAAGCAGGGCTGCACAGAGGGCATGAAGTGGACAGGAGCCAGATTATGCGAATCTTATGGAGAAACACTGAGCCTGTGATGAAAACCCTGGGAGGCTTTGAGCAAGGCAGTACCAGGATCTAATTTGCACTTTTGCTCCGTTGAAGATATTTTTCCAAACCACAGTCAGAATGATGTTTTCAAAGCCCAGACAGGGAGGCCAGCTGGGATCCTCACATATAAGAATGACACACAGTGCTGTGCTTCAGTTATCAAATCGATGGCACAAGGACACCAATCCCTTTACGTTATCAGCCATCAATAGGGGTCACCCATCTGATTCTTTCCCTCTATGTGACCATTATGAAAGTTTCCATCTGTGAAGTAATAGGCAGGATGCAGCACCCATTCTTTTATTCAGTATTCAGTGAGCATCTTTTGTGTTCCAAGCACTACATCAAACACTGGGGACACCAGGAGTTTTAGGCAGAGTACGTATCCTCAAAGAACTTCCAGCTTTCCCAAGGGAAATCGTTATTTATTGGGAGAGAAAGAATTTTGGCCTTTTGGAAACTCTCTCATCTAGATCAGTGTTTCTCCAACTGGATTGTGGATGTAAATCCTCTAGAGAGACTGTTACAATGCAGATTCTGTTTCAGTGACTCTGGAGCAGGGCCTGAGATCCTGCATTTCTACCAAGCTCCTGAGGCAGGGGGGCCAAGGTGTCTGGTCCAAAACTCTCCCCCATCTAGCAAAAATATGGTGCAAAATTCTGTTTTTTTCTCATAGCTGCATTTTTCTTAAAAAAGAAATTAATTTTAATAATAAATTGTATTTAACCCAATAGATCAAAAAATATTATTTCAATGTATAATCAATACAAAAATGATTACTGGGATATTTTACAGTTTTTGGTACTAAGTCATCAGAAGTCTGGTGTGTATTTTACGTTTTCAGCACATCTCAATTCAGACAAATCACGCGTAGCTGTCACGTGGCTCAGACTACTAACCTGATCACTCCAGCCCTCGCTCTTCCATCGACTCACTTAGCTGAAACCCTTCACCACACTTAATGGTGAACGCTTACTATACTCCAATAGAATATAGTCAAGACACTGAGGAATTGAAGAAAATAAGCCTTTTCCTCCCCAAACAAAACATTCTGTTTCACTGCCTTTTTTCTCAGGAAACAATTCAATTTTGAAATATTGCAAGCTCATATTTCTTTGCAAAGGGCAATCTCGCCTTCTTACTTTGTACCCTTCTGTCTCTGAACTATATAAAAAAAAAAGTGGGTTTGGATAATGGGTATAAATGAAGAAAAAAATCAGGAAATCTATTCCTGGGCAATTTTCAGATAACCAAGAGGAAGTGGTGTAATCAAGGCCGAGGTAATAATTTTAGACTCTGCATAAATATGAGAAAATTCATCTGCATTTCCTCATCTGCGTCAAACTGTACAGAGTTTTCAGGAGATTTTGTTATAATATGCTGGAAATCAAAAATAATACATCTGTGCTATAATGATACATAATATATACAGTATGATAATAGAGTATTTGGATTGGGTTTGAGGAATTTACTACACACAGAAACGACAGTCACTTGGGAGAAGTGTGTAATCGCATCAGGAAAATTGCAGACAGATGCTGCAGCCCTCACCCCCCACCCCCATCCATCAGCTGATCTCAGTTAGGGATGTTTGCAATTTTGCCTGGGATCTGCTAGTTCGCTGGTACCCCAGGGCACCGGCTCCTCTGCCCCCTGACTTCCCCAGTAGAATGAATGTTGCCCAGAAGACAGCATTAACTAACTCCCTCAAGCTCCAAGAGGTCGCAGGAGGACACTGTCACCTACAGACCACTCAGGGTGGGGCCCAGTCAGTACTGGCTGTTGCCAAATCGTTGTTTTGTAAAGACATAGCCAAGGCTCATGCCATCTCTGGCTAGAGCTCCTGGCCTGACCGCTAACTCAACAAAGCCGTGGATCATAGTATCCTTGAGAAATAGAAATAATCAAAATGAGATGGGAAGGAGACCTTTTTACGCTCCATGAAGACTCATCCAACACATCCCACCTTGTTATGCTAGATTACGTTTCACTAGGTTTAGGCATAATATAAGGCACCGAAAGATACGAATCTTGAAGAAAGAAATCAGAGAGCTATAGGCTTTGCTCAGAAAACTTTGAAATATTCTTATGAATCATTCTGTTCCCAGGTCACATACAATGAACCTCTTGCTTTGTTTTTTCCCACATTATTTGCCTGAGCATATCTGAACCAGAAAAGAATCCAGAGTGCCTCTGGGAGCAGGCCCCAGGTTCCAAAGACAGTTTTCTCTGGAAGCAAAATCTGCCCCCTGTGGTGTTCCAGTGGGCTACTGGGGCCAATCTTCCTGCAGGATCCAATCACACACCCGTGAAAAGGGGAATGAGGGGGTGAGCAGTGTGAGGGGAAAACACGATCTCACGGGTGATGGACATTTTTAAAGAGCCAAGTGGTACGATTCTCTTTAAATTATAAATTACAAACTAGGAGCCTGCCCTCATCAATGTGGGGCCTTTCAGGGATCTTAGCTTCCCCCAAACTCTTTCCAGATCCAGCTATTTAAGAGAGCAGAAACACCACCAAGCAAAAACCACACACCGAATAAATTACGGGCCAGAGGCATAAGGACCAATAAGGAAGGAGGAGAAAATTTCAGAGTCTTGAGCCCAAAACATATGTCACCACCTGACACAGGAGCAGAACAGTTTCAAACTGAAACCGTGCCAGGAAATTTCAATAGGTGCACAACTCGCAATGCACCGTGGAAATTTTTACTCTTGCAAGGGCTGGCGTGGTACAGGTTGTTGGGAAAGTAACCTTGCTGCCTAGTTACTTCCACAGACAGACCCCAGAGCTGCTGTGGGCACGTGGAATGGAACGGAGTTATTCTATTTTGAAACTAATTTTAAAACGAAGGTGGGGTGGCTGGTTTACGGCAAGAGACAGAAGGAGGGAGCGAGGGAAGAAGGAAAAGGAAGAGCAATTTTCCTGCTGCTGTTCTGATCCAGATGCCTGTAGTGACGGCCAGCCATTACACAACCTGACAAGGGTATTTCAGATTCCCAGTTGCTTGGCAACCTTCCTTTTATGTGTAAGCCATTTAAATGTATTCACCTTCTGAATTAGGTGTATTCACAGATGACTGGGCAACAAGAAAGAGCCCCTGGCAGGCCAAGAGCTCTCAGGACGTGTGGAATCAACAGAGTGTGTGCAGAGTCACTCTGGTCAGAGAGCCTGACAGAGAATATTAGTGACACATTGGGGCCTGAAAATGAGAAATGGAGATCAGCATACAAAGTCTTTTGCTGCTTGCAAGCCAGGCTCCCATTAGGGTCAAAGGCTTATTTCTGCCCCCTCCAATACCATTCAGTGTTTCCCCTCTGTCTTTCTGAAACCCTCCTGCAGCCCCTTGGGGCACTGGTGGCAGCTGGCACTTGCTGCTGCCCTGTGTGCCCCCAGGGGATGCCGGTGAACCACCCATCCTGCTCAACTCACCTGGAGAGATGGGAAGGTCTCACCAGACACCCACATCAGAGAATTACCATGCCTCTCATTTCTGTCTCCCAAATAGCTTTTCAGATAGTTTCCATCTTCTCCATCCCTGTTGATTCCAAATACTCCGTGACATCCCACCCCACCACCCCCCTTCCCAGCCTCCATTGCCCTTATGATAAAATTAAGACTTATTTGGTCACAAGGCCCTTCATGATCCGAGTTCCCAGTGCTGGGATGCTCATGCCGCCACCCCTGCGTGGACACTCCCCCTGCACGCCCAGAGGACGGTCTGCATGCTTCTGCCTCCACATGCGTGGCTGGGCCATGCTGCTTTGCACAGGCTCTTCCTTCTGCTGGGAAGCCCACCTGTGCGTGCCTGCCCGATCAGCTCCACTGGACCTCAAGTTCAGTTCCAGTTTCATTCATTGCAGGGTAAACTCCCTTCTCCCTCTTTCAGAGTCGGAATTAAATATGCCTGAGCCTGTGGCCATTGCCAACTGGCACATATCTCTACCATGAGTCATTTGAGCCCACCATGCCTTGTGCTTCTGGCTTTGCTCATCAGTCTCTAGCAGGAACACACTTCAGGTGGGCCCCCTGCCGGGCCACTAAGCCACAGGCCTGGGACAGGCATGTTCTGCCAAATTCAGAGAAGTATCTGAGATTGGAAAAAATGTATATGTTGGGCCCCAAACACAAAAAGAAACTATCAAATTGAAGTAAATGCTTAATTGTCCAAACAATATAATATTATGTCAACTTTATGAATTGTTAAATTTAGTATTCATAAAATGTGTATGATCTTCAAAAGTAATTTGTAGGTAGGATTTTTGTACTTTGTAGGAATTCTGGATTACAGACGTTGATGACTAAGGAATCACAGTCAACTGTAAATTATCACCCATAGCCAAATAATTGCAAAAGCAATCATGGAATTATCTTAAATTTAGCAAAAAAAAAAATACTTGATGTGAGATGTGAGCACATTACTATTATTAGTAGTAGTATTTTAGAGACAATCTTTTTTATTAAAGTTTTTTAATGTTTATTTATTTTTGAGAGAGAGAGAGAGAGAGAGAAAGAGAGAGAGCGCGCGCACTTGACTGGGGGAGGGGCAGAGAGAGAGGGAGACACAGAATCGGAAGCAGGCTCCAGGCTCTGAGCTGTCAGCACAGAGCCTGACATGGGGCTCGAACTCATGGACCATGAGATCATGACCTGAGCCAAAATCAGTCACTTAACTGAGTGAGCCACCCAAGCACCGTGAGAGAGAGAGAGAGAGAGAGAGAGAGAGAGAGAGACAGAGAGAGAGAGAGAGAGAGAGAGAGAGAGAGAATCTTAAGCAGGCTCCACACTCAGCACAGTGCCCAATGCTGGGGTTCAATCCCACAATCCTGGAATCATGATCTGAACCAAAATCAGGAGTCAGACACTGAACCAATTGAGCCATCCAGGCACCCCCACATTTTGTTATGCTTAAGGGAATATATGATGAGTCCTCTGAATTTTAAAGTGCCTCGGGCCTAAAAATGCCTTGAAATGGCCCTGAGTATGTATGTCTAATTCAATTTTGTTTTCCTGGGAACTAAGAATTAGCACTGTGACTGGTTTACACATGTTACACACACACACAAGCATACACATGCATACTCATATACACGTACTTCATAAAAAAATATGGATTAGAAAAATAAGACAAGTGAGAGGAATATCACCCTGTCTGAGAATCAGGCAGGCATTAAAACAAGATTTTTTAAAGTTCTACTGTGCAGCCACGGAGCCATGGTCTGAAGCAGATTCATATGGGATGAGGAGCCTTCAATGAATACAGTTTGAAATCTAGAGCTTAATAAAAAGGATTGCTAAACCATGCCGGTGTGTGGATGGCCTTGTAAATTAAGAGGAAGTTAAAAAAAAAATGCTTCTTTTTTTCTTTTCGAGTTTAGAGACAGAGAAGAACAAATAATCAAAAGAAACAGAGAGAAAGACATAGACAGATGGACGGGAGGGAGGGGACCGTGGGCCCAAAGTGTAACGATTCTATCAGATGAGAATCTGTGGTCATCAGTTTTTCCCATGCAGTATAAAGATTTAAAGGTCCCCAGAAAGCCATTTAATACAAGCCGAATGACATCCCACCAGTGCCTGGCCATGCCAAGGGACTGCTTCAGAGGTGGGCCTTGCAGATTGCATGTAAATGGATATTTTAAATATCAAGCCATCATTTAAACTTACTTTGAGAGCTCTCAATTTTTAAGCCCCTTACTATGAATCTTTTCAAAGAGTTAGAATTCTTGCAGTTATATTTTGAAGTCAGACAAAGTAAGTGTCTTACACAAGTAAGATTTCATAGCTACAAAGCACTTGAAGACAGCTCTGAAGTTCTGTGCACCAACCAGGTAAGCTGTGCTCTAGTATGCTATGAGGTGGCCGGCAATCTGGCCTTGGACTGGGTTAGGATCCCTGCCAGGTCTGCATGCCCTTCGTGGTCAATCACTTAAATTCTCTGAGCTGATGAGCAACACTGGAGGAAAAAATAGCAGGGCACGATGGATATTTTCATTGACCTTACTGTGGTGATCATTTCACAATGTATAAGTGTATCAGATCGCCACGTTGTACACCTTAAACTTCACACAATGTTAGATGTCAATTGTATCCCAGTAAAGCTGGAAAAAAATAGAAGCCATCTCACTGGATTAGTGTCCAAATTAAATATGATAGTGCATATAAAGCATTTTGCAAAGTATAAGGTATACATTTATTGCTCCATAAATGCAATTAATTAATTTATATAGCTCTCAATTAAGGTAAATTATTATTCAGGCTATAGTAAACATAATGAATGGATGAAAGAAAAAGAAAAGAAAGAAAGAGAGAAAGAAAGAAAGAAAGAAAGAAAGAAAGAAAAAGAAAGAAAAAGAGAAAGAGAAACAAGAAAGAAAGAGAAAGAGAAATAAAGAGAAAAAGATAAAGAAAAAGATAAAGAAAAAGAAAGAATTATTGGAGTGACCACATCTAATTTGAATGAGAAACATTCAAATTTGACTTTAAAAATTTTTTGTCTAAGGAGTGCCTGGGTGGCTCAGTGGGTTAAGCATCTGACTTAAGCTCAGGTCATGATCTCACAGTTTGTGAGTTCAAGCCCTGTGTTGGGCTCTGTGCTGACGCTCAGAGCCTAGAGCCTGCTTCAGGCTCTGTCTGTCTGTCTGTCTGTCTCTCTCTCTCTCTCTCTCTACCTCTCCCCAGCTTGTGCTCGCTCTCGCACTCGCGCACCCTCTCTTTCTCAAAAATAAACATACATTTAAAAAACAACTTTTGTCTAAAACTCAATATAGAAAGATGGGAAAAGAGTATTGCTAGATGAATTCATGATATTATTATGTCATATTCTGCTTTATGCAGGTGAGGCAGTGTCCATAATGGTTAATATCAAGGGCTTTCAGCCAGTCAAAGGGATTGTGATCTAAACTCAAGTGACCAGCCATCCTGATTGCCTAGGACTGTTTCAATTTCATCACTGAAAAGTTCTGTGTCTCATGGAATCCCCCTTATCCTGGGCACACCAAGGCAATTGGTCACCCTATCCCCTAGTCCTTCCACTTCACAGCAACTTGAACTTGGGAAAGCTATTTATAGCTAGCCTCAATTTCTCCAGTTGTCAAAGAGGGATAATAATAATCATCTCACCTCATTAAGTTATTGTGGCAGTTACAGCTGGAAGCCTGAGCCTCTCAGAACTCACGTGGAACCCAGCACTGGGTCAAAAGTTTGGGCAGGGTGGCCACCTTTCCCTCTGTCCTGGAGTAGCAAAGAGAGCCCTACGAGGCTGCTCCCTGGAGACAGACCCCCAAAAGCACAAGGCAAGAGAAGGAGGCTGATGGGAAGGGAAAGAATTTCTACTGACACAGAAATATCTTCCATGGTAATCAGCATTGACGGGAAAAGGAAATAAGGGGAATTTATGTGACAGTTTAATAGGGTTTTGTGAAATATGATATTATTTTAAAGTTTGCCTGAGTGAGGCAGACAGCACGTTAAGGTGACTCTGGCTCTAAAAAGATGATGATGCTGTATTTTAAACTCTGAAACTTGCCCCACTGTTCCTTTGCTGTATTATGTAGAGCATTACGTATTTATATTATACATACATAGGTACACACTACGGTGTGAGCCCCATTCAGATGCAAAGTCTGTACACAGACAAAGTGGAGCATAAAGCCTAGGTATGTAATGCTTGGATGTTACAGGAGAACTTAAATTTCCCACCCAGAAATAACCATCTATTTTTTTCCTACCATTATTTTTTTCTCATGGTCTCTAATCTACCACGGGAAAGAGAAGAGGGTTTAGCAGAAAATACATCACTTGAGCCTGACTGTTCCCCCCAGGCAATTATACAAAGCACCTGCCAGGTAATCTTTGGAGGATGAGAACAGAGGGCTCAAAGATCACCACCCTGTCCTGGAATCCGGGGGTCAGATATGTCTGGCTCCCTGGAACTCAGGAGAATGGCACACCCCCGCTGGACCAAAGCAGTATTAACCCATGCCACGTGGTGATTTAGAGCTAGCTCATCAGTGAGATTAACATGCCGGGAACCAGTTATTCTGAAATGTCACTTCTATAAAATAAGCTTGTAAATTGTAATGTAAAATAATGTAATGAGAGGAGCCTTTGGGACCTGATAAGAAATAATGAAAATGGACAGGTGGAAAATCAAGACTTGTCAGCACTGACCAGGAGAAATTGTGCTCTCGTTTTAGAAGCCTGATACAGTTATTTAGACCCCAAATGCTGCTAGACAGGAGAAGTCCAGTCCATCAAGCTGTGGAAACCACTATCATTAATACCCAGCTTCCTTTGCTCTGATTCTGTGCTGACCAAGCAGACTTCCAGGGTCTTTTGAGGTCCTGAGGATATGGGTCTCCAGCACTGGGGCCGCCTATGGGGATGACCTCCTTTGAGGGTTCTTAGTAAAGGTAAGTATGCGCACATACGTGAGTGTATGTACTTAATTACAAAAACATGCAATTGTGATTTTTAAAACCTGTTTTCTTGTGACTTCGGTCCATGAAATCCAATCTACCTGAATGAATAAAAACAAGTTTCTCAGATAGCAAAGCAAGGCTACAGCTGGATTCATGGTGGTCCTGCCCCATTAGGCTCAACCAATAGAACTCTGACTCATAAGGACCAAGCCATCCTGTCTAAGAGTCTTTTCCATAGAGAGGAGGTCACAAGTTAGTTTGGTCTAGGTTTGTATAGTTCTTACAATCTGCTTCTCCTCTTGTGTCACTATCCAGAGGATAATTGAAGAAAAGGGCAAGCCAACACTTAATAACTGTGAAGTGAAGAATTAACTGTACCCAAAGGAAAGTCTGGCCTTTTCCCTTGGCCATGTTGAGGTGATCCCTAGGCTTTTGGAATGTCCTTCCTGAAGGCTGTGTCTTTGTTTGCCTGGCGACTTTGCCCACCTGTTAGTTTAACAGTGTGATTTATGATGGGGCTTTGGGCCAGGCTGTATCACTTCTGACCTTCAGATGGACTGGAGACTACAGGTCAACCATACGGGCAGTATGTGATCAAACCCCACTAAAAACTCTGGACACCAAAGGCTCCTGTGAGTTTCCCTGGTTGGAAATACTTTCTGCGTACAGTCACACATCATGGTGGAGAGAAATTACTGGCCATGACTCCACAAGGCAAAGACAAGCAGAGTCTCTGCATTTGGATCTCTCTTGGTCTCTGCCTTTTGTGTCTCGTCCTTTGGCTGGTTCCAACGTGTACCCTTGCCCTATAATAAACTAAAAGTATAATAACTTTCAGTGAGTTTGTTGAGTCCTCCAACAAATTATCCTAACTGATGGCAGTTTTGGAAAACCCCGAACTTGTAGTTGGTGTCAGAACTAAGGACAGACTTGTGGGGACTGTTCCTTCAGACTTTAAAGTTTCACTAACTGTGGCTTATACCTTTCTCCCAGTACTGACCCATTTTTCATCCTGTTTATAAACCTCTCTGACGCTGACATCCGCCCTCCTTCTCCTTTGTTCCACTGAGTCCCTAGCTTTGTACTCATGCTTAAAACATGTACTATATACCCACCTAAGATGCTGATGACTCTCTGGCATGATTCTGTTTTCCATCTGCACACACACCCACAGGCCACCTTAGATAAATATCTGCACAGATTCAACCAGGTGCAGGACCCAACATCTTGTCCCAAACAGTGCAACCACCTGGCTTCATTAGACTCTGACAATATGAATGAGTCAGATACCACTCCACCCTTCTGTTTCCAACATATGCCTCACCTTGCCATTGCCATGGGCCAAAATTAGCCCATTTCCTTGTTGATAATGGATTATGATTCCACTTTATCTTTTATCCATAGCCTTCCTACTTAAGTCTTCTATACTTTCCTGTCACAGAGTAAACTATAAAGTAGGAAAGTTACACACAGAAGAAACCAGAATGGTAAGTTCACTCCCTGAGGGCCAGCTAAGGCTACACAAGAGACTGTAACTCTTCCCTCAATAATAACACATATGTACTCATTTATGTAGTCAGCACATACTTACTAAACACCCTCTGCATCAGGCATTATGCAGGGCACTAAGATGTATTTGTGAGAATGCAAACATGGCCTGAGGAACAGTAGAGTCCAGGGAACTCAAGATGATCATTTCATAAGTCCTGCAGCTTTCAAGGAAAATCCATGCCCAGCCCTGATCTCACCAGGGCTTAGGGCTTTTGGCCTTGGATTTGGCCAAAAGGCAAAGTCAAGGGTTGAATCCCAAGTGGCTGAGTAGAGTGGAAGGGTGGCAGATTCCATGAAGGGAAGCCAAGAATCAGTAGCTTTAGGACCATATATTAATAAAAAATTAATGAAGATTTACCATATGTCCATCATTAACTATGCACTTTGAACACAGAGTATCCTCAAAACAATTCATGATGAGGGTGCTATTGTAATCACCATTTCACGGATGGAAAAGGTGAGGCTCAGAATAGTTAAATGACTGACCAAAGGTCATACAGAAAGCAAGTCATAGAGGCTGGAGTCCAATGCAGGCAGTCTTGTGGTACATTCTTAACTAAGCTCTGCTATGTATTATGTAAAAGTCAGCTCCAAATGGATAGTCCCGGGGGAGGAATACCCATGTGTTGAAGGAGGTAATCAAGAGGACATGATCCAGCAGTTGATCCTTGAGCTGGACTCAGACCATCAGAAGCTCCTTGCCCCCTCCCCTGTCTTTGGCATGTATGTTCTGCCCAAGGTTCCCACAGTGGTAACTGGCTCAAGGACATAACCTTGAGAGAAAGGTGTTGTTGAGACCATCTAGATGGCAAACATGACTGAACTCCATTACACCTCTATAGTAGAAACTTTTAAGATTCTGGCAGGTGGCTGCAGAGATCTACTTATCTGGCAGCTGCCCAAGACAAACCTCGAAGGTAAGTTCCCTGCTTATTAAGACTGCCATCTATTAATATGGAGTGGTCCATTTCTTTCTTTGGTCTCTCCCTGCCCTCTGGGAAAAGGAGGTGGTTTGCAAACCAAAACCATAATTGGGGGTATACTGATAAAGGAGCTGGGCAGGAACTAGAAGGAAAGTCAAGAACTCTGAGGGTCTCCTCTCTGACCAGACAGATGAGTGAAACAAGGCTGTGAATGGGGATCCCAACTTACAGGTTTAAGACAAAAGCCCGGCTCACCCCGTTCCATAGTCATTGTTGTCATTGCCATAGGGACCAGGATGGAAAAATGGATAAATCAAAACAATCTATCGCCACCAGTGTATAAGCAAGAGGAGTTGCATGCTCTCAAGAAGATGCCTCCTGGATCACGTCTCCTCATATGGTCTTACTATTACTATTATATTTAGATAAATGCATTGAAGTCAAACACACAGACCCCTAGGGCATCCATAAAAATGTACCCATGAAACATAAAATTACACATCCTCATAGGCTCTGTAATAAATCACCACAAGTCTCCTCACCAAGATACAAATCTAATTTCACCCCAAATTCCAATTGATATCAGTAAGTATTTACATACTTAATTGGAGATGCCTGTGGGTTAGAATTTTGAAAACCTCAGTAATATTTCTGGCTTTGCTTCTAAAAACCGCTAGGACCTTCACCAAGTCATACAACCACCCTGGTCCTTAGTTTCTGTCCAAGCATGAAACCAAGTCAGGTCTGGGTAGGAGCCCTGCAGGAACTCCCATGTAAATTCTGATGGTGAGTCAAATATCATTCTTGCAGCTCAGCCCAGAGACCCTTTCCCAAGGCAGGAGGGAGGGAACCATTAGTTATTCAGAGTTTCTATGCAGCAAGCCCTTTACTAACCACTTTGCACACAAAACTCCACTGGATTCTCACCATAAGAAACCAAAGGGATTTTACTGGCTCCAGTTAAAGGAAAACAAATGGCTGACAGATGCTCATGGACACACTTCTGGTAAACAGCACGAGAACTTAAACCCAGACCTGCCTATGAGACCTAGCAGCTTCTGGTCTTTCTGTGTCATTCTGTGACTTGCCTATGGCTTTTCCACCTGGGTCTTGAGTTTTTGTTCTTGGTCTTCTGGCCTGAAATCCAGTTTCGCTCGTTCCAATCCCTGGCCTATGGTCCACTTGGCTATCTGTGGCACCTCTCCTTCTGCTAAGAGTCTTGTATTTCATCCCTGACACAGAGGACTTTCTGACATCCCATCCATACGGCCAAACCACTGGTCCCAGCTTTCCAGAAAAAGCTCACTACCATCCCACCCCCACCCCATTCTGGGCCATTTCTGATCTGTCACTGCTCTCGCTCCAGCACGTCAAGGTTATTTTCTCTGCCCATGGGAGCAAAACTCCCAAATGTTGGAAGGGTGCCAAAGCCTATTTGGGGGAAGTAATTAATCACATTTTAAGAGGCGCACACTGTTAAAGCACATTGCATAGGAAAATTCAACCCAGGAAGTTTCAAGCAGAGTATCACCAGAGTTTTCCTTGGGGATGCAAGGATTAAACCAAGACATATTCAGATGAGGACTGAGGAGGCATATTTATAAAGGTAATGATCCTCAGGGCACCTCAGCGGCTCAGTCGGTTAAGTGTTTGAATTCAGCTCTGGTCATGATCTCGCAGTCCGTGAGTTCCAGTCCCCCAGCGGGCTCTGTGCTGACAGCTCCGAGCCTGGAGCCTGCTTCAGATTCTGTGTCTCCCTCTCTCTCTGCCCCTCCCCCACTCACGCTCAGTCTCTCTTTCTCTCAAAAATGAATAAACATTAAAAGAAAAATTAAATAAAAAAATAAAGGTAATGATCCTCTAGGCTGCATGCCATTTGAAAGAGATGTGGGGCTAGTTCCAAAACCTCATGTTGCTTGGACTATTTAATTACATATATGAAACTTTAACAAAAAAAAATAATAGTGTTAATTTAGTAATAAAATAAATAGTATTAATAATATTAATAAAAATCATACAGAAAGAAGGAAAGAGGGGTTGGAATGGTTAAATTAGCTGCTTCAGTGCTTTGATCAAAACCTACTCTTGTGGGATCTAAATCACTCCCCCATCACCCAGTAGCAGGTGGATGCCTGGGTCTGTGGGGGAAACAGGGACAGAGAGACCTCTCTCTCATCATGACTACCTTGCTACGCTCTGTGGGCCCTCATCCTTGGCTTTTTAAATTCTCTAGAGAAGCCTTCCCAGCATCTAGAATCCAGCTAGCCAGGCTGGGGTGGTGCGCGGAGAGCAGCCTGCCCTACAGAGACATGTTTTCAGCTATGGTCCCAGCTGACAGTGCAGGGGTAGCCAGGGAAATCACAATTAGGAGAGAAAGAGCCAAATCTGTGCTTCCGAACCAGCATGAACAATACATGCACATATATACATTTGTGCAAGCGTATGCATCTGTGTGCCTGGAGAGAGATGAATAGAAGGTGAATGAGAGAGAGGAAGAGGTGGGCAAAAAGATGGAAAGAGGGATGGACCTCAAAGAAAAGAGAGGAAGAAATACACGGAGGGAATGATGGAGGGAAAGAAGAAAATCTACATTTGACTTCAACTTATGTTACATTTGAGGCCAAGAAGTGGGCAAAGTGAGTGGGAGCCACTCTTAGCTGGACTGATTGAGACACTGTCATTGCAAGGCCTGGAAAAGCACGATCTGGAGCACGCACAGAACCCACATTCGCTAGTGCCCAGGAAGGGGCTGAAGACGAGGACCTGTCCCGCCAGCCGGCCGTACACTGACCCCAAGCATGTTACATCCAGGATGAAAAGCTTACTCCGCTGTGACCCTTGAGCACTGCTCTTCCCTGGGAAATGTTGGGGGGCGGGCAGAAGAGCCGGACTACTGTCTGAAGGCTGCTTGGGACCCTTTCCCTGGACGGAAGGAGTCACAGCCAGGTGTGCACACAGGTGCCACTCTGACAGAGAGGCTCTGCGCCTCTATCCGCTTACCAAGCCCCCGTGCACACAGTCTCTTTCTGCCTCTTCAGCACACACAGCCAACACTGTGCTAGAACACGCTGACGTGCCTGAGCCAGGGACCGGTGCAAAGAGCATCCATGGCCTCACCCCTCCTTCCCTCGGTGCCTTCTGCCTGGAATAGCATTGCCTGCACAGTAACCTTGTCTACAGGGGAAAGATAACCCACTTCAGATGACTACACGGTGTGGGAACGTGGGACACGAATTTTTAAAAATCGGTCCTTGACTCCAAATTTTTAAATTCCTGGCCAGGATGAGGTGTGGGAACTAAATTCATAAATAATTATAATGCAATGCGATAAGTATTATAGTAAAGATTTATACATATATTTATCAATAATACATTTATATGTATCTTATATGTATATATCATATATACAATATAAACATACCATATATACATATATTATATATATAATAAGCATGTTATATATGAGCATTATATATATGTAATGAGCATATATATAGTATATAATTATATGATTATATATGAGCATATGTACATACATATGTAATATATATTATGTATGTATATACATAATATACATACATATTATATATAATATTTACATGTGCATTATGTATATACATATGTATATTACAAATATCTCATATAAAATACATATAGGGAATGAGCTACTGTGAGCTAGATTTGAGGGTGGAGGAAAAGACTGTAGACTGAATAGACTTCATGCATGAAGTCATGCAGAAAACTCACTCCAATTTTGTGTCCTGATCCACCCCTTCCTTGAAACTGACCTTGCTACGGTCCAGAGTGACACCACTGTTTTTCTTCTAGTGGACGTCTCTTTGGCCTCATTGTCCTTTACTACCAGCTGCCTCTGGCACAATTCACTGGTCCTCAAAACATGCTTTTCTGCCGGTTTATAGACACCCATGCTCCTCAATTTCCTCCTACCTCCTCAGCTGCCTCCCCCTCCCCGCCCCCCTTCATGTTCCCTCTTTCCTAACCACTGCAGCACACTGCCGTTCCTCGGGCTTTCTCCTCTGCTCTCCAAGTCAGTGCTAAAATGATGTTATCCAATCCCTAGTCTTTAAATCCCACATGACTGCTGATGACCCTCAAAGGCCATGTCTCCAGCCTTGACCTCTGCTCCAAATCTCAGACCAACAGACCCAACAGCCTTTACATACAGAGGGACAATGTGTGTTTTCCTTCCATGATCAGTCTGGCACTCAGCTCAAGTCTGTGAACACTACTGTGTGTACACCTGTTAAGTGCAAGCTGCTGACATGGGCATGGTGGGGAGGAGAGAGACCTCTTCCTGCAAGGACCTTACAGCTGGTAGGAACAGGAGAGTTCCATCAGACAAGGTCAATGATCACTTACACTGAGGCAGACTGAGATGTGTCGTGAGGGCAGAGAGGTAGAGACAAAGGAGCATAAATCAATTCAGGTTGGAGATCACAGGGCCTATTCTAGCAGTTGGCACATACCTTTAACGAATGAAAGTAATAAGGTGCTGGGTGGCTCCGTTGGTTAAGCGTCTGACTTCAGCTCATGTTATGATCTCACAGCTGGGAAGTTCGAGCCCCACATCGGGCTCCGCAGATCCTTGTCTCTCTCTCTCTCTCTCTCTCTCTCTCTCTCTCTCTCTCTCTCTCACACACACACACACACACACACACACACACTTTGTCTCTCTCTCAAAAATGAACATTAAAAGTAATTTTTTAAAAAGAGTGGAAGTAGTGGAAAATTGAGGAGCTGTCTGAGAAATGGAATGTACCAGATTTGTGAGGCCTACTGGGGAGCTACAGAGAGAATGTTCACCCTAGGCCACAGGGAATAGCACTCAGGGTGTCTAATACCAGCTTCCTGGGCAAAAAAAAAGAAAAAGAAAAAAAAGAAAAAAAAAGTATTCTAATTATCACTGTAGCTATACCCCATACATTTTTATATCTAGTACTCTGTTCTTTACTTCAAGACATTTTCAAGTTCCAAGGTGATCCTCTTAAAGAATTGAGTTTCTAATTCTTTATATGATTGATAAGGAATTAAACTGCCTTCTCATAAAACCTGGTCTGTTTGTTATAGGTTCTTTGAAACTGCCTGAGAATTCTACTTTTGTGATCTAGAATATGATTAGATTTGTAAACCTACTTGTTGGGAGTGGAATTAAATGTATACCAATGAGACATGTTTGTTGAAATTACCCACTGCATAGACTGGGCCATGTCTCCTTGTAATGTTGTCTGGTTTTGCTCAGTTGGTAGGATTACAATACATAATGATTATACTTTTATGTAGTAGCCCCCTTTATCCCTATTAATAATTTTTTCTCTAAATTCTCTCTCATCCGATACTGATATTACTCTGCAAGCTTGCTTTTGGTTTATATTTTCAAACTCCCTCTGAAGTCCATCTTAAGTCGGCCTCTTATTAGCAAGATGGAAATAAATTTTATTTTTATCAATCTGATAATTGCAGCCAAAAAGAGCTAACTTTAATACAATTATATTTATTGGTGTTATTGTATTGATACATACATACACTCATTTTAACCAACTTGTGTTTGCATCCAAATTTTTTTTCTTTGTTGTTTTTTTCCTCTACTTTCCAGGCTAGGCTTGGATTGATGGAGTTTAATTATTCTGCTCTCTCATCTTTCTCTAGTACTTTCAAAATTATGGATTTTTATGTCTGTGATTTTAGTGATTATCTTTATACTATAAATCATATACTATATTATACTATAAATCTTCTGGGCAAAATTTAAAGTTACTCACAATGTATTTCCCCCCCCCCTCAAACATGACAGGAACTTTAACATATTTTAAGTACCCATTAAATACTGTCTTCCATCTCATTATTGTTGTCTAGAGTTTACTTTATCATACTGAAAAATAAAGTACTTTTTGTAGCCAATCCTTCCTATAGTTTTCTTATAAAATGTATCAATGTCTGTGATCACCATCATTTCTCATGTACCACACTTACCTCTTGTTTACTATTCTTATGGAAGTACATTTATTAATTTTCCTCTTATTGAGGGTCCTGTGCTAAATTCTCATCTTTTATGATTTAAGAGATTTGGATTTACTTCATTCTTTTTGAAAATATTGCATCTTGTTGCTGATCAGTTTCTTTCAGTCTACCTGCTGTCTTTTTTAAAGTCATCTGTTCCCTGCCTCCCTGGCATAGTTTTTAAAAAACTTACTAAGTGTGAATTTATCTTTATTTCTCCTGTTTGGTATGGAGAATGTGCTTTTGAAAGACTCAAGTCTTTCCATTCTGCATGATTCTAAGCCATTCTCTCATTTTCTTCTTGAACTCCTATTAGATGTACTTTGGGGCCCCTCAATATATCCTCCATGTGTCTGTTCTTTCCAAGACATACTTTATCTCCTCTCTTTGCGCTGCTGAGTAAATTTCTTCCAATTCATTAATTCTCTCTTCATCTGTACCTAGAATCGAATTGATACCACTTTTTTATGAACGATATATTTTTTCATTTTCAAGATATCTATCTAGTTATTTCTTACCCCTGCCTGTTCTTGTTTTATTTCTGCCTATTTTTGTTTCATGTATTGTTGTCCTTCTCACTTGGCCTTATTCCAAGTGAGTTGCTTATCATGTTGAACAACCTAAATGTAGTACCTTCAAAATCAACATGAAATTCTCATATATTTAGGATCAGCTGGAGTGAATTTGTAGTTTTATTATTGATTTTGTTGGCTCTCTTTCTTATCACATATTTGGGGATTTTAACTTGTAGGTTTGAGAATCTTTTGCTGTTATTTCTCCTTCTGTGTTCACAAGATACTTATATAGTAGTTCTGTGTTTCCCTCTCCTCCCCTCCAGATCCCCAGCCCAGAAGCTTTGGGGATTCTTCACCCAGTATGATATTAGGACTATCACATCTTGGTCCTACTTTTGCTTGCATATTGATCCTGGCTCCCTAGACCAATAGAATCTGAAAAGCCAAACCCTCAAACACTGGATCAGAAACTATTTTCTTTTCAGTGTACTTTCCTTTGTGGGAAGTGGGCAGAGCCCACTTCCAGCCTCTGACATCAAGCATGAGCCTGGCTCTAGGTACCCAGTTCAATTTTAGCAGAAATAGTCTGAGTGCAAAATGATGACTGCTACTGTCTCCATCCCTCCTCACAGGCCAGCAGGCCACAGACTTAAGGCTTGCTCGATGTTTTGAATTTCTGATCTATTTGTGGTCCACACTTATGTTTGAGCCTCTGTTCTTTTGCTTTTTCTTTCAGTGGCACATATTTAGAGCATAAGAAAAGTGTACTAAATGCCTTTTTCTTAGGTACTGCTTGTGAGTATGGGAGGAAGGGCTTTACATCACATCCTCTGGATGTCACGTCTTGGTTTTGCCTGTCCCTCCTCATTCATCTTCTTTCTTCTGTTAATAGAAACTTGATTTTCATTGGTGAACTACTGCTTATCCACTTTCAGCCCACAAAGTTCAGGTGAGTACTACTTCTCCCCTGGGTTTCAGGAATGGAAACTTGCATACTCTTTTTTTTTTTTAATGTCTTATTTTTTTATTTTGAGAGAAAGAGGAAGCATGAGTGGGGGAACAGCAGAGAGAGAGAGGGAGAGAGAGAATCCCAAGCAGGCTCCCCACTGTCAGCACAAAGCCCAATGTGGGGCTCAAACTCACAAACCATGAGATCATGACCTGAGTCCAAATCAGACACTTAACCCATGAGCCACCCAGGTGCCCCAAAACGTGCATATTCTATATCATCACCCTGCATCTCGAGAGCAAATGGATAAAAACTGGAGTCTAAATAAGCCCACCAAGAAGCAGTTCTAGAACTTGTACTTGACCTACTAAGAAGGATATATTCTTTTGACACTGAAATTGCTCATTATTAGCATGTAAGTCTGAGACTGAAGGAAGTTGACTAAGTAGAAAGGCCCTGCCTAAAATGAATCCCATAAAGAGAGGCACATGGCTGAGGGACTAAGGCAAAAGACCAAGTAATGATGACATTGTTCAATCCTTGGATTAAATCATGCCTAAAGATTCCTTCTCCCTGTACTTCTGAATTACATGAACCCATACATTTTCTATTTTGCCACAGTCCATTTGAATTGAGTTTTGTCAGTTGGTTCCACTAACGTTCTAAACTAATGCTCAGATTTTCATAGAAGGAGGTGAAATTTAAAAGGCACATATTCATACATATATACATACACATTATATGAGTATAATTTCAAGGTACTCAAAGATGACTGAACCCATCCATGGGCCACATTGATCTATAATTTCTAGCACAAGGGCTCTTAGATCTATGAGAATATGACATAGTAATCAGAAATGAGAAGCTCTTAGACTTAAGAATACATTTTCTCTTAATAGATCCTACTCAAGATGATAAAGCCTAAAGACATGATTTATCTGGGTCAGAATCCTTAGAAAATGTTACCAGGGGCATAGCATCAGCTACAGGCTATCAGCCTCAGACCTCTATGGTTATCACACAAAAAGCACTATGCCAAGTACCCACTCAAGGTGCTGTTTCAGGACCAGGCTTCATACCATTTATTTTGTCCAAATTAGGAAATAAAAAAACAACTTATTAATGGTTTCCCTCCCAAAGACTTCTGAGCCTCCTACTAATGTGGTCTCTGATGACTGCATAAGTTCTTCATCTCTTTGTCCTCATGGAATATTTAATCATATATTTGTTTTGCATCATAAAAGAGGCTCTCAAAAGGATGTAAGGAATACTCTAATATGCCACAGAACCAGCAGGTTCTATAGAGCAGAGTTGGGAGATGGGTCTTTAATCTGACTCCAGCACCCTCCACCCCAGAAGATAGAGACAAATTTCTAAGCATAGTCCACACACAGCCTGGGTGTCCTAAGGAATATGCACTTAGGTTTGGGATCCCAACACCTTACTGCTAGAAGAGAAGCAAACTCTTAGCCCGACCTCACCTCATTTCACAGATGAACAAGACAGTCAAGTATCTGTTTTACCCAAGACCACGTAGCTTCTTTCCAAGAGAGTTTGAGGTTGCACTCTGAGGAAAAGTTATTCAGGCATTTGGGGATCTGAATATTTTCTGAATGCTTCGAGCATAACTAGTTTGGACAATGTGAAGAAATACGGTTTGCAACATTCTTCATGATAGTCCAGAGACTCAACAAAGAATTGGAAAGGTGTGTAGAAGCATGGGATGCCTGGGTGGCTCAGTCGGTTGAGCGTCTGACTTTGGCTCAGGTCATGATCTCATTGTTTATGGGTTCAAGCCCTGCATCGGGCTCTGTGCTGATACCTCAGAGCCCAGAGTCTGCTTCGGATTCTGTCTCCCTCTCTCGCTGTCCCTCCCCCACCCGCACTCTGTCTCTCTCTCTCTAAAAAAAAAAAAAAAAAGATAACATTAAAAAGTTAAAAAAAAGGGAGAGCGACAAGATGGCGGAGAAGCAGGGAGCTCTGTAATCCGCGCACGCCCGTATGGACTGAACTGAGAAGGACGGAAGGGATAAAACTTGGATTTGCAAGTGGGGGAAAGAAGAGACAGATGCCAGAAAGAAGACAACCTCAAAGATGCCTGAGTGAGTGACTGTGATCTGGGAAATTAGGGCACGGGCGGGTCCCAGTGGTGCAGGGGAAAGGAGCCCCCGAGCCCAACACAGGGAGAGCGCGCTGTGCCCCGGAGAGACCAGGGGAAGAGAAAGAGAGACAGAAAACGCACCTAGAACCATCTCTAAGGGAGGAAAAACTCGCCCGTCTCCCCATAGATAACTGCCGGGTGCGGGGAGAGAAATCCGTCCCATCTGGCCGGTGAATTCTTCCTTGGGCGCAGCAGCGGCATCCACTCCAAGCGGCACCGCGAAAGGCAGTGGCACAGATAAAGGCGGCGGCGGTGCGAAAAGCGGCGGGGGCGGTGCCGAGAAAGGCGCCTTGAAAAGCGGCAGCGGCGGCGGCAGCAGCTCCGCAAAAATGGCGGCGCAAGCCGAGCCAGGAGGCCGGCCGACAGCGGGAACGCATCTCATCCCCGGTGACGGTGTTGAACTGCACGGACTGGGATTTGGAAGCGAGGCGGAGCTTGGAGAATACAGTTTGGCTCGCCCGCGGCACAGGGAGATCGAACTCAGAAGGGCGGTTGCAACGCTTGGTTCCGGCATAACTTTGAGGCGTCGCCATACTTCTCTCCACAACCACCAAGGCGGGGCCTCGGAGAGAGCAGCCCCCGAGACCTGACCTGACGCCAGACCACGCCCATCCGCACGGGGGAGTTGTCTTTTTTTTTTTT
>CM053560.1:129016099-129068137 GCA_028646485.1 Cryptoprocta ferox | reverse complement strand
AGGGGGGAAGGGGAAGGGGGAAAGGTAATGGGGGGTGATGGTCTTGGTGGAGGTCACTTGTGGGGAAGAGCACTGGGTTTTATATGGAAACCAACCTGACAATAAACTATAAAGTTAAAAAAAAATTTTAAAAAAAACATGGATCCTAGTAGCCTGCTGCATTTGAACCCAGGCTCCATTGCCTGCTGATAACTTTGGTCCTGTTAATTGCCCTATCTGTGCCTCAGTTTCCTTATCTGTAAAATGGCTATAAAAATGGGATGAACATCACAGAGCTATTACAATCATTAAATGAGTTAATATTTAAAGAGCCCTTGGAATACTGTCTGATGCAGGCACATGAATGTTTGTTAAATAAGCATCAGTGCATCCCACTCTTTCCTTAGCCAAGTTCCAACGAGTTAACTGAAAAGGCCAGTTCAGAGACTTAATCTTGCATTTCTCAAGTCCTCCTTAATTTATGAAATGGGATCGGCTGGAGAAAGTGGGGAGGCTGTGTCTCTGTCATGGCTAGATAAATTTCTGGAGGAGAAGCAGAGATAAAACCTGCAAGCAACACATTAAATCAAGAACTTGAGCAACTTTATGGAAATACCTGCCGCCAGGCAGGGGGACACAAAGGACTGAAGGAATAGAAGGTGACTTTCTTCACAATGTGCATGGAATCTGCTCTGCTTTGATTTGAACTTCTCTGGGGGAAGAAAAAGGTGTTTTTTCTTTTTCTTTTTTTTTTAAATTATGAAAAGGCACTGCAATCAGAGTCTTCCATTATCACAGGGATAAAATATCAGTTTTTGTCAGGATTAAACGAAGCACAGATTGGTCCTGATAGGGAAAATTAAATTTCTGGCCTCCACTTGATTTGATATTTATCACTCCTTTACTCCAGGAATGTTCTGTCACAAAACATTAAAAAAAAAAAACATATTCATCGCACACCAAACAAACATAAAGTCTCTTAGAAAGCAGAACTGACAAATAACAGGTATGACTGAGAGAAAATCAAAAGGATGAGTGAGAAAAAGAAATAAAGAAAAAAAAGAGAACTATGAATCAGATGAAATATAAAGCAGCTCAGCAAAGAGGAAAATGGGTGCAGGGAGAGATTGCAAGCATGGGTGTCACATGGGAGAGGCAGAATCCCATTACCCGCTCTCAGAACAGAACTGCCAAGGGGTCAGTTACGATTCATTCTTGCAGACACCTGCTGAGACAACCACACCCCTGCGTCCTGGGTGACAGAGACACAGATCTGTGGCAGGCAGCCAAGTGCTGCCCACATCCACGCTGCCACCTTTCCCTGCTCAGGCTTGGGGACTCAGAAAGATTCAGAGGACTCAAAATTAGTTCTTCAAAATGAGCTCCTCTGTTAAAAAGTTCAAACCTTTACATGCCAACTTGAACAGTTTTGATGACTCCCTAGCTTAGATGTATCATATAGGAGATCAAACTTAGGTTAATTGTAATTAATCCATTTTTTTAAAGGTTTCCACCCATGTGGACATTGGTGTGACCCTTGCTTCATGTATTACCATTTGTCTGTCATAGAAATGGGACTTTCGTTTCCCTTATTTGGAAGGGCAGTTCTGGAAGTATAGAAAAGTTATATAGGGGTGACAGGGTGGCTCAGCTGATGAAGTGTCCGACTTCAGCTCAGATCATGATCTCACAGTTCGTGAGTTCAACCCCTGCGTCAGGCTCTGTGCTGACAGCTCAGAGCCTGGAGCCTGCTTCCGATTCTGTGTCTCCCTCTCTCTCTGCCCCTCCCCCACTCACACTCTGTTGCCCCCATCAAAAATAAATATTTAAAGATTATATATTAATTATATATTAATATATATTACTTATATATTAATTATATATTAATATATATTACTTATATATTAATATATAAGACATGTCATAAAACATAAGATACATGTTATATATAACATGTGAGTTACAATGTGTGTTATATGTAACATATGTGCTCTTTAACATATAGTTTGCATGATATATGCTATGTATAATATATAATTATATATGATTACGATGATATTTGTAAACACGTGTATTTATATTGTTGTATATGTAAATAAATCATATATATACACATATGTGTGTATATAAATGACATAAAAATGAACCTACCCCAGGTTGTCTAAACACTAGTGCTAGAGGTAATAATCATAAAGCCATGAAAGGGGCACTGTACTGAATTAGGACAAGATTTGATCTGATACCTAGTTAATGCACCAAGTCAATTCTATTTAAATGAAGATCCTACTGTGTTGTAGGAAAGGTGCTCTGCTCAGTAACAAAGAATCAGAAAACTGGTGATTAACAAACAGTCCTAGCCTCTACAGAGATGATAAATATCAAAAATGAGAAGCTAAGGGATACACATTACTAAAAAAAAAATTGTAAAGAAGTTGTATATAAAAGTACAAAGTAAATAATGTGGGACTTCCAATAGAGGACAGGAATCAGTAAAGAGTCCTGGGATAAAAGATGTTTTCTAATACAAAATCCATAGCAGAATATTCCAGCCAGAGAGAAATGGGCCAGAGTCAATGGCAGATGCATTAAAATCTCAGGTTAAAGCTGCCTGTGGTACAGCAGGCAATAAGCCACAGGACACCAGAATGGTCAAAGGTTCTAGGGCACCTGGGTGGCTCAGTGGTTTAAAAGCATCCAACTTTGGCTCAGGTCATGATCTTGTGGCTCATGAGTTCGAGCCCCACATCAGGGTCATTGCTGTCAGCCTGTCAGTTCAGAGCTTGCTTGGACCCTCCATCCCCTTTTCTTTCTGTCCCTCCCTGCTTATGCTCTATCTCAAAAAATAAAACATTAAAAAAAAAATGGTTGAGCGTTCTGGAATCACCTCACCTAGGCTCAAATGCTTGGTAACTCTGGATCAATAGCAAGTTACTTAAACTATAATAATAGTACCTACTCCATAGAGTTATTAAAATCACTTGACACAATGGTTGGCCCAGTGGAAGCACTCGTATATGTTAGCTATTATAAATATAGTTAAATAACATATAGCTAATATATTCATATATAGTACATAATAGCTATTATTAGCAGTGGTAAGATATGTGGAGTTGGGTCCCATATTGTGAAGGACTATGGAATAACAGACTGTAGTGAATTTTGCCAGTGAGAGGAACCTGATGCTGGTGTTTGAAGAGGAGCATGATCATTCTGGAGGATGTAGGTTATGATTGGAGAGGACACAGACTGAAGATAAGTTTGGGTGACAGATCAGCAGCTCCACACTAAAGCAGAGTTGTGAGAATGCAGAAGGAGGATACTCACCTGAAAGGAATCATAGATAGGATAGGTAGGTCTTGGCATGGATTATGGAGAGAGAAGGAGAAAAATCAACTCTGCAGAATTTAGGAACTGAATAGCTTGAATAATTGTGGTTTCACAGGAGCAATTAAAGAGTGGGCAGGAGGAGCTAATTAGGGGGCAGGGGGAGTGGTATAAATTTGGTTTCGCCATGCTGGCTCTGAGATACTTACGGGAATCAGGGAGAACACTCAGCAGGCATTTAGAAATATGAGTCAGTAATTTGGAAGAGAGGTCAGGGCTTAAGTTAATGAATTTGAGAGCCATTTGCATGTAGGTCTATGGCTAAACCTGAGTTCACATATAACAAAGCTGAGGGGTGAAATACAGAGAGACAGACAGAATGGGTGAACACTGCTCTCTGGGGAGTCTGCAATTAGGAAATGGGAAGGGGGAATAGAAAAGGAATCAGCATAATTCTGCCATAGATATCAAGGGCAGAGAGAGCTTCCATAAGGTGAGACAATACACCACCTGTACCAAAGGGACATGACAAATATGAAGAGGACAAAGATTGAGGAAAATGGTGCTGGATTTGGCAATTAGGACATCCCAAGGGAGTTTTTTTTATCATCTTGATAATTAAAAAAAAAAACCAGAAAGTTGGAAAAGAATAGTGGAATGAACACCTACCTACCTACCACTGAGCAGAATGACTAGATAAGAGGCACATATATAGCAAGAGCTTGAGGGAACAGCCTGAGTTGGGAGGTGGATGCACCAAACATAAATTATTGTTTCATGAAAAGGTTGAGAATGGAAATGTGACAGGTGGCACACTTATGGGATTATCATTTTATGTTAAAGAAGCCATAGGATGTTAATGTAAAGAAGGTGTCACTAGAGAAGACAGAAAACTGATGAGAAAATTATATAAACCAATGAGCACATTGAAAAAGAAATGGGAAAAGAGAGAATTGAGCCCATAAAGGTAAGTTGGACTCTGCTAACTAAAAGGTCCTTTTTCACCTTACATTGGAACAAAAGCTTAGATGGAGAAGAGAAATCAAGAGAAAATTTGCAAAACCAGGAAAGGGAAGGGAAAGAAATTCAGGTGGAATAGTTTTAATTTGGAGAGAAATGATGAATTTCAAGATCTGAGGTCTCAAGCAAAAGCCCACTCCACTCTCATGCCATCCATATACAGCATCCCTGGGAAAGAATCATTCAACCTTGACTTAATTACCTAAGGAGACAGAAAACTCATTATCACATAAATTAGTGAATTTCATTTCTGGACTGTTCAAATCAAAAGGAAGTTCTTTATCCTGGGTTGATATCTGCTTTCCTGTAGCTATTATACCTCAATCCTGCATCCACCTGCTGGGACCACAAGGATTTAGTTAAATCCCTCTTTTACAGGAATCCCTAACAAATAATTCAAGGTAACAATCATGCCCCCGCTGAGTTGGCTGGTTCTAGCTAAACTATTCCCTGAGTGCTTGCTCATGCACCCTGATGTGTAGCATTATTAACAATAGCCAAACCATGGAAAGAGCCCAAATAAGTATTGACTGACAAATGGATAAAGAAGATGTGGTGTGTATGTGTGTGTACAAACAGACACAACATATATACACAATGGAATAGTACTCAGCCATCAAAAAGAATGAAATCTTGCCATTTGCAACAATGTGGATGGAGCTACAGTGTATTATGAAGAGCGAAATAAGTCAGAGAAAGAGAAACACCATATGATTTCATTCATATGTAGAATGTAAGAAACAAAGCAGATGAACTTAAGGGAAGGAAGAAAAAAAGAGAGAAGGTAGTGAACCATAAGAGACTATTAACTACAGAGAACAAACTGAGGGTTGCTGATGAGAGGTGGGTGTGGGGGGATGAGTTAGAGAGGTGATGGGCATCAAGGAGGGTACTTGTTGGGGTGACTCAGTCAGTTAAGTGTCTGACTCTTGATTTCAGCTCAGGTCACGATCGATGGTTAGTGGGATTTATCCTCACATCTGGCTCTGCTCTGACAGCATAGAGCCTGCTTGAGATTCTCTCTCCTCTCTCTGCCCCTCCACTGTTTGCATGCTCTCCCTCTTTCTCTAAATAAATTTTTTTTAAAAAAGGACACTTTTTGTGATGAGCACTGGGTATTATATGTAAGTGGTGAATCACTAAATTCTACCTGTGAAACCAATACTATACTATATGTTAACTAGAATTTAAATAAAAACTTGGAACAAAAAAAATGAAGTTTAATATTGAGAAATAAAATTTAAAAAATATTTCCTGAGTCCTCAATATTCTCTTACCCATGAAAAAGCTCTACACTGATGGCCTCAATGTTCAATTGCAGAAAAATAGGAACACAAGGTTATCTTTAGGGAATATGAGTGTAGAGGTAGGCTTTAGGACTCAAACAAAGGGAGAGTATTTGGATCAGTTGATGTGGATGTTGCTGGGGGATGCTAGACATTCATATTACCTATCTGGGACTCAACTGCCTCAAATATAAAGTGAGAATCTATATCACCTTACTTCTCCATCATGCTCAACAGAAGAGGCTACAAGACAAAATGTCAGAGATGTTGCCAAAAAGGAACACCTCCTCTTCTGCCTTTGGGTATACCCCTAACTCTTGCTCCAAACCAAAGCCTTGGTCATGGGAACCATAGTCCGATTTCTTAAATCCTGCCCTTGCAACTCTCAGGATGCAAAGCCTCTGCATAACATCAAAAGTATGAGACACAGCATAGGACCTGTGCTGAGTCCATCTGGTTTATCCTAAGCGATAAACTTGGGTTCAGCTTCTAGGTCTCTCTTCTAAACTAGAGCCATCAAGCTGGCTTACCATTGCCCCTCTTCTTCAGAAAAACGAGACCTACACCAAGAGTTGGACATTAACTGATCTTGCAGAAAGGTATTTGACTCCCTGAACTACCTTTTTCTTCCCCATTTCTTTATTATCTGGCAAAGAGGAATCTGCCTCTTGTATTTTCCTAGATATAAATCTACATGTTTTTTACCCAAGTTTTTTCCACCCAAGGCTCTCTCTGGGTTAAGTCCAAAAAAAATTCTATTTTAACCTCTTTGGTTTTATTACTAATTAGTCTCTGCATTTCTCACTTCCATTCTCTTTTTCCCCTTCCCAGCCTCACCAAACAACCTCTCCCTCTGCCGTTGCACTTCCTGTCAATCTAGCTCTCGCTTACCATAAATTAGCATTTTTCAGTATCCATCTTTAGATTTAGAACACAGAAGGCAGCTCTGTTGCCACCTAGGGGGCTGTCCATTCGCGCTGGTGCTGAAGAGATGGGTAAGCAGAGGGGTGGCTCCCACGAGCGTTTCATTAAGTTCTTATGATCAGTATGTTTGAGAAGAAAGAAGCAGGAGCTGTTTCTCTGCAGAGACTCATGGGTGAGTTTTCATTACACAAGGAATCACAAGTAAGGGAAATCTTCAGGAAATGTCCCCGTGGGAAAATAACAGGATCAGTGGTGATAGAAACCAAATCCTCACACCCTCCACCTGTGACGCCCCAATCCACAGGAAGAAAAGAGCTGTGTTTCCAAAGGACTAATTTCCCATTCTATTTTTAATGCATTAGAAAACTGTTTTGGGAAGAAGAGTTCTATACCTGCATACACATACATCACACACACATAAGCACACATACATGCATGCACATTGGCTGGTACGTTTATCAAATTTCACAAAGGCATGGATGGGTGAAAGCTGAAGCTGGGTTTGAATTTCTGAAAATTTTTGTGAACCATCAGCTCTCAAAAGCAGACAATATGACAATCTCACACATGGAGGTTCTCTCCTTAATGAATCACTGAAGACCTTAAAAGGGTCAACGTGTATCATGCTGCCAGTCCAACCTCGGTCGTGAGTGCAAGAACCACCAGACTAAGGCTGTATAACATCTATGTTCTCTCTTTATTCTAGCTAGTTTTTAAAAATGACGCATTTGTCTGTATAAATATAGATATGAGAATGCATTATTTCTCTATTGCTGTATAAAAAGTTACCACAAACCTAGAGGGCTAAAACAAAAGCAGTATCTCTCACATAGTTCCATGGGCTAGAAACCCAACAATGTATCTCCAGATTCCAGGAAGAAATCAAGATGTCACCTGCCCAGGGCTCTTCCTGGGAAGCTCATGGGAGGCTCTATGTCCAAGCTTATCTGAGGTCACTGGTGGAATTCCACCCTTGCTGTTCTAAGGCTAAGGGCCACATCTCCTTGCTGGCTGTCATCCCGGAGCCCCCTCTCAGAGTCAGCAACAGTACAGCCTTCTTGGCCTCCCCTACTACCACATCACTTCTGCCCCCCTTTCCACTGTATCTGCTTGCAACCACAGAAAGGTCTCTGTTTTTGAGGGCCTGTGTGAAGAGATTGGGCCCACTTTACTAATCCAGGATGACCTCCCTACATTAGGGTCCATAACTTTAATTATATCTGCAAGGGCTCCTTTGACAGGTAATGTAACCTATTCACAGGATCAAGGGATGAAGGCAAGGACATCTTTGAGAGCCCATTATCTGGCTTACGACAATGACTACATCATCCAAATTCCTTTTTATACTACAGTTCAACCGGCATTTCAGGAATATTAGCTGATTATCCAGATCTATGCCCATCACTTTAAGAGGTCTCTCATCTTTGTTATCAACTTTCACGTTTGTAAATCCTTTTTAGCCTGGGTTATCCCACCGATGACTGCCCCTCAGCTCCATTCAGTTTCTGAACCATTTCAGACATGGCAAAGACCCAAAGGCATGGGTTGTAATCTTGTCAACACAAGTGCACTGTGACCACTGGTCCATCTCATGCAGAGGTTAAAAACTTGTCTTTGTATTTCACCTACTATCACGGATCTGATCATGAACTATATAATGCCTCAGCACCACCATCTTGTCACTTGGATGCCTGTATCCAATGCCATAAAATCTGCCTCTACAGGGAAGTTAAGTGCAGATCACCTGCTTCATTAATGTCCTCCACAGAGCCACACTCTCTGGAATTAAACCATCACTCTGTGATATAGTCAGCTCATTCTATCTTGACACATGCATGAAAGAAAACAGGACCTGCTTTGCCTAGGGTACATCAATTTTGTTATAACAACTGCCACTCCTATAAGTTTCTCATTGCCCAGCACAACTCCATGGCCTGGTTCTCATATGACCATCATCTGTCAGGTGTTTGGTGGGGCATCTGTTCCTTTTTTCCTAATTTTATTTCCACAGTGCCCTAAAAATCTGGACTTGGTTATTGGATATTTCCGCTATCAAAGCTTTCCTCTGTGGCTATGTATGCATTTCTCCCTCCCACTCAACATTGAATTCCAGTGGCTTCCATCCAAAAGAGATGGCCTATAGTTTCCAACATAAACCTCTCTTATACCTGCATTTCTCTGTCTCATTTGTTATTTCCCTTATCCTTTAAATTATTTTTTCCTAAAACCACATGCATTGCAAAATTTTTAGCAAAGCTTTCTAAATAAGAAATAAGAATGACATTTATTTTGTTCTCTGAGCAAGGCAGGGCCCTCTGCTTTATAATCATGATGGGTTTCATTAACGCTCTCCCCAGTCCACTATTCTTTCATTAGTAAATGAAGCTTGACCTAGAGCTGGCCTCAGTGGCTGTCCATTAGATACTTGCTCACAGTTAAGAACATCACTTTGTACTGATGCCCTTTGTTTACAGGCAGGCAACCAGACTGAGGCCGCAAGACTGTCTTGATCCTGGCCAATTTAATTTCACAAATAGAGTTTTTTTGAAACTCTGTCTCAACTCCTTTCCTGGCAACAGCCTGAGTATTTTCAAATAGCTCACTGACAAATCATCTGACTTCCCCCGCTCAGCTCTTCTTCAAAGCATGGTGGGAGAGCTACAAGAGATAACATACTGTTAGTTCAGCATAATTGAAAATCTCATCTGACCCTTTGTGGGCAACTCTTTGTCCATGTCCCCAAATTGCTTTCAACTGACATACCCGGTAACAGATGCTACATAAAAAGAATGACATATTCCCTAAGACTGTCAACCTCTCTTTTTTTTTTATATAATTAAAACAAAGACTTTGCATATATTCTGCCATTTTTATAAGACACAACCCAACGCATGATCTCCTAGGACTGCTAAGCCATTTTCTTTCTAACTCAAGAAACTTGTCTTATTCTGGGGTCTAGAAAATAAAGTGTCAGGTAAGAATTAAAGTGCGTTGCATGAGGAAATATATGAAGCAATAAGAATATTACTCTGTGAAAATGTCTGCATCCTAGTGGGTCAGGTCTTGATGGGGAAAAAAATATATGGATCCTTGGACAAGTTTTCAGCAAAACATTTCAAAGAAAAACTAAACAAGTGCATTTAAATGATATCCAAGTGAACAATTTTCATATATGAGAATAGAATTAAAGCAAGGGATAATCATTCTTTTATTCAAATAGCTGACTTAGGTATATTCTGTATACTTATGCTAGACCTGCTACCCAGGAAATTTACGTCAGAAGCCCATGTACAGAGGAAGCATGATCTTCCTTGACCATTGATAGAGTACCAGTGGTACCAATGGTAGCATTGAAGGTTGAAGGTCACTCCTGACATACATGATGCTCTGAACTTTGCCTTCGGAAGGCCCCAGTTTTTATCACTTGGTTCATGCGACATCTGTAAATCTGATCATGTGTGTGTACTGAGGTTTATACTTGCATACTTTTTTTTTTTAAGTTTTCTTTATCTATTTTGAGAGGGGGGGCAGGGGCAGAGAGAGAGGGAGAGAGAGAATCCCAAGCAGGCTCCATGATCCCACAAACTGTAAGATCATGATGTGAGCCGAAATCAAGAGCTGACACTTAACCTACTGAGCCATTCAGGTGGCCTACCCTTGTATACTTTTTAAAGGGCTAGTGAGGGATGGGCTCATCTTACAGTGATCATCACTGAAGATTTTTAAAAGTGATTTCCTTTTGCAAAGTTTCTACAAGAGCAGATATTTGATCACTGGAAGAAAAATGGTCAATTTGCTGTTACTTTGTTATCAAATGTGTGTAGCCATCGATGTCTTACTCTAAAAGTTTTACATTAGTGGATTTTGTAAGTTTGTATCCAAAAGGGACAATATAAAACATTCCTAGGGGCACTTGGGTGGCTCAGTTGCTTGAGTGTCCAACTTCAGCTCAGGTCATGATCTCGCAGGTCATGAGTTTGAGCCCCACATCAGGCTCTGTGCTGACAGCTCAAAGCCTGGAGCCTGCTTCGGATTCTGTCTCCCTCTCTCTCCGCCCCTCCCCCACTCCATATTTCTACAATGTATTTCCAGTAGGAACAAATAGCTTTGGGATTCTTCTCCACCCTTTGTTCTATTTTCTGCTTTCTCACCAAGCTGAGACCACTTATTTCTGTATGAATGGTGACCCTGGAAATATTTTTAAACTTTATTTATTTCTGGTTCATCTAGTTTTAATTAAACATACATGAAGGGTGTTCTTTGCATCTTTAACTCAGTTTACAAGTAAATTCCATGGTATCAAACACATGGCTTATAGATATCCTCAGTCATTCTGCCTTCTTCCTATGGGAGGTGCTGCCCACCTCCTGGACAACATGGCAGATGCAGGGAGCTGACGAGGCACTTGCTGGGAGAAGCATTCCCTCTCAGACCATCCCTAAGCAGCAATGCTGACCAGCAATGAATCTAGGGTTTCTGATTCTTCCAGTCATTTCTGGACTGGGATGAAGCCCCACAATGAACGTGTGGGTTGTAGCATCTCAAGCCACTAGAGCAACCAAGATATGGAGGAAGATTTAATACCCTGCAAAGTAAACTCTGACTGACTGGAAACAGGAGACAGAAGGAAGCTGGTGAGACAAAGTGTCTCCCATTCCTACTTTTCATTGGCTATTGGGACATAAAATTTCCTTTTGTAGCTTGTCTGTGGACAACCCACCTGGTGAGACTTGTTCTATCTATTCATGGGAGGTGGTGAGTCAACATGGCTGTTATAAATTAAATTGCTCCTCCCCACCCCCCCAACATTCATATGTTGAAGCTCTAACCATCAGTGCAACTGTATTTGGAGAAAGGGCCTTCATGGGGCAGGTAATTAGGTTAAATGAGGTCATGAGCATAGGGCTCTAATCCAATAGGACTGGTGTCCTTGTAAGAAGAGGAAGAGACAGCATGAGCACAGAGGAAAGGCCATGTGTGACACAGGGAGAGGGTAGCCACCTTAAAAACCATGAAGAGAGCCCTCACCAGAAAGTGAATTTGTGGGCACCTTGATCAGGGGCTAGAAGTCTCCAGAATTTTGATAAAATAACTGTATGTTTTTAAATCACTCAATCGTTGCTATTTTGTGACAGCAGTGCAAGTAGACTCGTATAATATACAAAAAATATTCACTTGAATATCACTTAAATGCACTTATTTTTTTCCATGAAATGTTCTGCTGAAAACTTGCCCACAGAGCCACATATTTTTTCCATCAACACATACACATTTTCACAGAGAAATTATTAGGGTATAAAGTCTTAATATGAGCATAACTAGAATGTTTGGAATCTTCTTCTGGATTGCCACTTAATACTCCGTATCTTTTACCCAGACCTTACCCTTGTCATGCTTTCACTCTGAGAGTCATTTTTCCATGACCAACCAACTTAGCAGAGTTCCCTATGGAACTCCTGAGATCATAACACATCATCTTCTCTCCATTCCATGGCCATAGACAACACTCTTCACCTTCGCCTAACATACTGCTGGTGCATGCTGGAGACCAAGCAGTGGTCAGCACAAACTTACTTCTATTATTAGGAGAAAAAAAAAGTCCTATGACCCAGTAATTCCACTACTATTTATCCAAAGGATACAAAAATACTGATTCAAAGGGGGCACATGTACCCCAATGTTAGTAGCAGCACTATCAACAACAGCCAAATTATGGAAAGAGCCCAAATGTCTATTGACTGGCAAATAGATAAGGAAGATGTGGTACATATGTGTGTGTATATATATACATACACATATACATACATACACACACATATACATACATACACACACATACACACACACACACATACAATAGAATACTACTTGACAATGAAAAAGAATTAAATCTTGCCATAGCAACAATGTGAAAGGAATTAGAATGTATTATGCTAAGCGAAATAAGTCAGAGAAAGACAAATATGATATCACTCATATGTGGAATTTAAGAAACAAAACAGATGAACACAGGAGAAGGGAAGGAAAAATAAGATAAGAAATATAGAAAGAGGCAAACCATAAGAAACTCTTAAATACAGAGAACAAGCTGAGGGTTGCTGAAGGGGTGTTGGGTGGGGGAATGGGTTAAATGGGCGATGGCCATTAAGGAGGGCACTTGTTGGGATGAGCACTGGGTGTTACATGTAAGTGATGAATCACTAAATTCTATTCCTAAAACCATTATTACATTATATGTTAACTAACTTGGATTTAAATAAAAATAAAAAATAAAATACTTCTACTGGAGAAATTAAAGAATCAGACACTTAACCGACTTAGCCACCAGGTGCCCCTACAAGGAGATTTTAAACATGTCTTTTCATCTATTACATGTCAAGTGATGGTTATTTTAAAATATTTCATTTGGGTACTTATGAAGATAAAGGCATGTTTCCCATGTGAAAAAAGAAAAAAAGTAAAAAAAAACCCAACCCAGATACACTAAAAGAGGAGACAAGAAATATTGTCTTTGCACACATACAACACCTTATAAGCACAGGCTCACATGATATTACTTCTATCTGGTACCTTCTCTTTCAGCACTGTGTGGGCCCATCACCTTCCTTTGATTCATCAAACAACCACTCAGGACCTTTCAGATAAGCTTGGCAGGCAGCATGCACAATTGAAGTATCATGGGCTTAAAATTCAAACCTGAATCTGTCACTGCTTTGTGATCTTTAGTTTCCTCAACTGAAAAGGAAAATAGCAATCGCTACCTCATTGGGTTGTCCTGACAATAAAATGAGGAAATGGAAAAACTCCCAGCACACAGCAGGGAGTAATACATTCAACACCATGCATTACTTCCTCTTGCATGTTTCCTTCTTCCTAGATAAAACTCACAGGCTTACCATGCTTGTATTTAGTTGTGTCTCTTTCCTGAAACAGGGAAAGATGCCTGTCCCACCTTTTCCATGGATAAAAAAATATTTCCTTAGTACCTTTGTCACTCTCTTTATGTTGTAGCCTCCTTGACTCTCACAACAATCTATCTACTAGAGAATATCACGATTCTCATTTTATAGATGAGAAATTAAGGCTAAGAGAGAATGCCTAGACGCCCAAAGAGTTGGAAATTCATCCCTTCTCCGGCCTTGCACTCCAGGGCTCTTTCCATTGGACCACGTTTTCTCTACATCTCATCCACAACAAGCTTTCCTTGTTGGAAGATTCCACCTGGATTGTCAGACTTAAGGAATATTGGTCACAACTTGGGAAAGTACAACCTCAAACCTCAGTATATGTTCTATTGACATGAATGGGGACAGGTGCCACTGTAAGTGGACCATGTGCTGATATTCTTTGTTCACTTGTCCAAGAAGCATTTATTAAGCTCCTACTAAATGCATATCAATTCACTGTAAAGGAACCATAGAAGCAAATACATAGCCCCTGCCCTCTAAGAATTAACAACTTAGTTGCTGCATGGACACAGAGAGGCACAAAAAGTTAAATTAACACATAGGAATCAGGTAAAAAAAAAATTTGCAAACACAGAGACTGCCTCAAAACATATAAAGTGTTAAATGAGAGCTATAGGCCTAAGCCCTCTAGTAGAGTTTCTCAATCTTACATTTTTTGAAAACTTTTATTTATTATTGAGAGATAGAACATGAGCTGGGGAGGGGCAGAGAGAGGGGGAGACACAGAATCCAAAGCAGGTTCCAGGCTCTGAGCTGTCAGCACAGAGCCTGATGTGGGGCTCAAACTCACAAACTGCAAGATCATGACCTGAGCTGAAGTCGGATGCTTAACCCAGGCGTCCCCAGGGTTTCTCAGTCTTGACACCATCAGTGATTTGGACCACAGAATTCATCGCTGTGGTGGGCTCGCCTCTGTGTCTAGGGTATTTAGCAGCATCCCCAAAGCTATAACTATAACAAAGTGCCATGAACTGGATGGCTTCAGTACAGGGAGTTTATTCTCTCACAGATCTGCAGGCTGGAAGTCTGAAATCAAGGTTATCAGCAGACCATGCCCCCTCCCAAGTTTATAGGGAAGAATTCTTCCTTGCCTCCTCCAGCTCCTAGTGGTTCCCAGAAATCTGGCGTCACTTAGCTCATGGCATCCTATCTTCAGTCTGTGTCTCTGTCTTCACATGGCCCTCTTTCCTCTGTGTCTGTCTCTGCATCCCAAGTTCTCTCTACTTTTATGGATACCAGTTATTGAATCAGGGTCCACTCTAATCCAATAGGACCTCATCTTAAGTCAATTACATCTGCAAAGGCCTTATTTCCAATAAGGTCACATTCACAGATTCCAGGTAGACATGGATTTTGGCAAATGCTACCAACCCAGGACACCCATTCTTTACCACTGCACTGCCTCCACACACACACTATTATGGCAATTGACAATGTCTCCAGACATTGCCAAACATCCTCTAGGTGGAAGAAATCATCACCTGTCATTGAGGACCACTGTCTACAGAGATCAGAAAAGGGGAATAATTAATACAAGCCAAGTATTCAGGAAAGGCTTCAAACAGAGAAGGTAGGCCTCAAAGGGCCTGGCTTCTCTTGATTTCTCCCTCTTGATTTCTCTTGCACCTTCATTGCTATCTTTTTTCTCTATTTTCTTTCTCCTTCGTTTTTATCTTCTTTGCCTCTCTTTTTCTCCATTTTCCTTCCTTTCTCCCATTTCCTGCCAATACCTTTCTTTCTCCTTTCTTAAGCATACTCTGCAGGCTAGCATCAGGAGGAAAGGTGCTGTGGAAAATATTCAATCTGAGCTGGCGAGTGAAAGGCAGGCAGGGGTGAATTGGAAAGGAAGGGGTTTGCAACAGGCTCACCTCCTCTGTCACCTTGTGAAGAATGACTCTCACCCAGTCTTTTCTCTTTCAAGAGTTTATGAAATTCATTCAGTGAGAAAAAGAAAAAAATGTAAAAGGAATTATTAAGTCTTGGGGAAAATTACTTTTTTAAAAGTTAAGCAGCATGACAATGGCAGCTGATAGAGTGAATTGAATCCTAAGTGCACCAGCGATTTGATAGATATCATTTTGCTAAGTGTTACTGAGAAAATGCCTTCTTGAGGATCCGAAGTTCAAACTCAGAATGAACACATGTCAATGGTGACATCTGATTCAATGAGGTGAAATTCATTAATATAAAAAGGAAAAGGGTCAGATGGAAATTTGAAATTTGTAAAGTGAATTCAGAGCATTTTTAGAGAAATCCTACATGCAACATCTACAGTAAAGCACCTATTTATTTAATTTAGGGTCTAAAAGGAAGGAAAATATTTCACTTTCACATCAGTGGCAATCATAGTTGCAGCTTGAAATAGTTCTTTTCTTGTGACATTTGAGAAATATGCATAAACTATGCTTTGTCTCTGTGAACCCAATACAAAGCTTGTCAGTAACTCACTTGTCCCAGGAAAACACTCTCAGTCATTGGACAAGGCTCTGTTGCTATGGGTAGCAAGATAAAGCCAGTAATGACTGCAATTACTCTGTGGCAATCCTGCACATCAAGAATTTTGAACACCAAAGGCAGCTGCCAACAGAGACTTTCCAGTAACCATCTAGTTATCCTAAAAAAGAATTAGTCAAATGGGTGCTGTAAAATGTTCTCCATGAAATATTTACCACACATTTAGTAGATCACTTCTTCTAAGGCATTCATGTAGGGCTGACTAAAAGAGTTTCAAAATCTTATTTTGCCCCGACACAAGCAAGTCTGCCTCATTAGTGATCAATTACCAGCCAGGTCTGTCCTAATAAGTCATTAATATATACCTTATACTGTCAAATCCTGTAATTGGGCACCACATGTCCAATAAACCATCAGATGCTATTATTAATAAAGCCCTCAAAGCTCCACCAGGATCCATATTGTGTAAACGAGGTACCAAATGGGGTAATTTTTCACTGCCTTCCAACTTGGCCTACAATAGATCAACACAAGGCAGCCAGTGCTCGGACCCAAAGACAGAGTCTTGCTCTGTGGCAATCACTAACATTGATTCTCAAAGCTTCCAATAGTGGTGTCATTTACACAAGCTTCTTCCTGTAGGCTGGTGATCCACGACCAACTTAAAGGAGTCCATTGTTCAGAAGTTCTTGCTTCCTCCTCTTCAATGTGCAGGAATGTCAGGTCAGAGATGTCGCTATTCACAGGACCATGAAGAATGATATCACATTCTGCATCAGTCAAGTGCCTTCTAAAAGGAGGTGATATTCATATCCAGTGACAAGAGAAGGAAGGACTGAAGAGAGATATTTTAGTAGCCAAAAAGCAGCAAGAGGAGGACAAAGGAGTAAGGGTAGTGAATAACCTCCTCCCTTCAACCTAGTGAGATCTCAATTACCCTAATCCAGAGAATCTTCTAGAGTTTTCTCTACTACAGAATTTTATTCATGCAAGCAATCATTCATTCAGTGATTTATCCATCCATTCATTCTGTCATTTGACAAATATTTACTGAGCCAACCAATCATCTGGATCCATGCCAGACCCTTGGATGGGAAAAGACTGTTTTGAAAAATAGTCCTACATCTTTATTCTTTTAGGAATGGTTAGAGATTTCAGAAGCTTCTCTCCCTCTATATCTCCCCTTCATCTGCTACTCCAAGGCACCCTTCAAGTCTCAGATTACATAACATTTCCTCAGAAAAGCCTCCCTTGACTATTCCTATTTTTTAAATGTTTATTTATTTTTGAGATAGAAAGCACCAGCGATGGGGGACTAGAGAGAGAGGGGGACAGAAGACCTGAAAGTGGGCTCCACACTGACAGCAGTGAGCCTGATGTGGGGCTTGAACCCATGAACTGTGAGATCTTGACCTGAACCAAAGTCAGATGCTCAACTGCCTGAGCCACCCAGGTGCCCCTGCTCCTCCCTCTTTTAAGCATCAGGGTATTCTGTACTTTTATGCACATTTTCTATTACTGAAGAAGTTACTTTCAAGCCCTCTTTAATGTCGGTGTTCAATACTAAATTTTATCTGTGATGTGTTCACCACAGTATTCCCTGGGCCTAGCGCATTGCCTGGTGCCTAGTGCATTGTCTGGCACGTAGTAGGTAGGCAATGAACTGTTGCTGATTGACTGACAATTGGTTCCACAGATAGAGGTGCTAACTGCTAATGGGCTGGCTTGTGGGCAGCAGTCTCTCCAGGGAGCGGTCAAGGTCGTGACTACAATTCTAGCTCTCCAACCCATAACAAGACTTTGCTGACAGTTCCCCGCCCCCTCTATCCATTTCTTCCTCCCTCACCGCCTCATCCTCTCCCTCCCTGTCCTCCCTTCTTTCTCTCTTTCTCCACTAATCACCTGTCTCTCTGCCGACAAAATGAGAGCAGGGACATGGAAGACAGTGAATACATGTGCTCAAGCACAAGTAGGGTCTGCATAAAGAGCCTTAGACATGGCGTGTTTATGGTCTTCTCTGTTCACTGCTACTCTCCAGAGCCTAAGAGGGTGCTGAGAAAGAGGAGGTAAAGAGCAGTGAGGGCTCACTGCTGTCAGTGTGGAGCCCACTTTCAGGTCTTCTGTCCCCCTCTCTCTCTGGCCCTCTGGAAAGCTAGTGCTTTCCATCTCAAAAATAAATTAATACATTTTGAAGAAATGAATTGGTTGATTAAATTATTAGATGTGGAAAAGATGTGCTCCTCTGTGCCCACCGATTTGTTTTATGACAGAGGAAGGAAAAGGAGTCAAGCACTGACTAAGGACACAGAACAGAGTTCCCTTCCATGTTTTCTGGTTAATCTTTATTGTTTCTGGCCATGTTGGGGTCAGGGGGTCCCAGGAAGGGACTACATTTTAAATAATAAGAACAGGAAAAGCTAACATTATGGCGTTGTTTGTCCTGCCGAGCAGAGTGCCTAACTTACATCCTCTGATTTCATCAAGACCACAAATGTTGCTATCACTGCCCTTAAAGTGAAGACCCTGAGGCTCAGAAAATGTAAAAGATGTGCTCCAGGTCTTATATCTCAAAAGCAGAAGATCCGGCTTCTCTCCAGGTCGGTGTGACTTCAGAGCCCTCATTCATAGCCACAGCACTATGCTGCCTCTTCTAGACCCATGGTAGATTCACAGCCTGTATGCTGCACAACACCAGGGGGCGCCGTTCATATGGATGATGATGTGAATGGCACCCTCTGGATTTGTGCAACACGGCAGCCATCTTCACACTTGAGGTGATCTGGCCACATGACACCAAGCTATCAGCTCGATCCCTGGCAGAAGTCCAATACGCACCTCCCAAAGGAAGCTTTGGAGAAAGTCTTCCTGCCATGGCCTCATCATGCCACTCCAGTGATTACTCAGCATGACAATAACAACGATTCTAAAGCCCGCGGTACAACTCTGCTTTTTTGTCCAAATCGCCCTGGCACACAAGCTAGGCCCCCACCTGCCGCTCTGCCCATCAATACACATTTACAATAGATTTCATTCAACTCCAGTGGTCCTCTGGTTAATTTACACAGTGCCAAACTGACCTTTCCAAATGCATCCCACGGCACGGTAAGAATGAGGGAAATTTACTGCCAGGAACCAAAAATATGCTACCTTGTGAAATATGGGTTTTTTCATGGCTTGATTTGAACTTCATATCAGAAACTGTGGAGCGGTTCAATGATTATTCACCATTTGAGGAAGGGAAAAGGCAGTTCGGAGGCCGTCAGGGGCCATATTTCACAGCCCTATCAGACGTTCACACAGGTGATTAAAAGCTCTGCAAGCAGCAGCAACCTCGGGGCCTACTGGTCACATTCTAGAAAAAGAGATGTATTTCTCTGAAAGGGAAGAAGCTTAAGAACCCACTGCCACTGAAAAAGCTGGTACAAATTTCCCCGGTGAATGAGTTTCAGAAAAGGAAGTTCTCCAACTTTCCCTTACTCTTCTCATCTTTCATTCTTCCATGAAAATCCATCAAGACCCCTTTAATCCATGCTTTTCTGAGCCCAAATATGACTTCAGTGATGTTTGAATTAGTCCACCATGCCTATCCTGTGAGGAGAGGCAAAGCAAGAATAATTCCTAAGAAGACCTGGGCATTGTTTAGGGCATTGGCAGGAAATAACATAAGAAATGAGGGGAATCAGCAAGGAATGGCACAGGATCCCGGAGCCAGCTGTGACCAGCGGCAGGCCTGGACACACAGGGGAAGGAGCCATTACTGGTACCTAGAAAAGACACTGGTATGGGCAGGGGAGCCTAGTAGGAGTTGCTGCCTTCAGAGGAGGCATACAGCCAAAACACAGCCAACAAGGAAGCTGGGGAAATACATATTTTGATCTCACTCTCCTCCCTTCTCCAACCTTTTGTATTGTCTTCCATTGGCCAAGTCAAATGAAAGCTATTCCAGGTAAGGACACTCCCATTGGTATAAATCATAGATACCAGGCTGCCTATTCATAAAGTCATCCTCCAGGGCTGGAGCTTAGATCTGGGGGTCTTGCGGGGGTAACTTGAAAATGTACAGCACACCAAGAACATTCTTAAAACCCACCTTTATCCTTGACCCCCAATTCCCCTTTCAATTTAGTGAAGACCATTTTTCTGTGTCCCCCAGTCCAACTGGGGTGCAGCCGTACACTAGATTTAAGTTATACAGCCCATCACCAGTTTAAAGTGAGCGTTCTCCTTTGAATTCATGAACTGCTGCTCTTGGGGTATATTCTAAAAATGGTCTAATTACTTTGAACAGAAGGATATTTTCTTCTCTACCATAATAAAACCTCCTTTGAGGCAGAAAGCATGATTTGTGAATAACCAACATAAATTGAGTACCTCCTTACGCCAGGTATCCTACACATTTGTTATTTCATTGATGCATCATAACGAATATATAGATGAAGAAATCAAAACTCAAAAACTAAATTTCACAAGGTGACACAGCTATTCAAGGGGACAGATCAGAGATCTAAACTCAATTCTTTCTGACTTGGAAGTTTAAGCTTCTAACCACCCCATCTTGTTCATTTTTGAAATCTCTACAACATGCTTACTAAGGGGCCTAATACACAGCATGTCTCTATACGTTCATTGGATGGATAAATGAACACGGTCTAATGGAATAAAACCATAATTCTCAGGCTCTATTACTATCCCCTAGGCTAGATTCTCTTGATGTCATCCACTAATTCATTTCACAGCCAATTATTGGGACCAAACTTTTTTAATCATCCCAAAAGTTAGAAAAGAAACAGGAAACATAGCCCTGGGCCTCACATAGTATATAATACTTCTGAGAAAAACAACATACACAAGTCAAGGAATATAACTGAATTCATAATCAGACAACTATGTATAGAAAATGACCAGAATTCAGCCATTTCCCAAATGCTCGTTCTAGAAAAGCTTAAATAATGCTCAAAAACACGGTGAGTGCTTAGCAGACAGAGAAGTGGCAATAAAGTGAGGATATTAGATCACAAGGTAAGAACAAAATTTGGAAAGGAGGTATTTTAAGGTAGTAGCCTTTATTAGTATGAGGAAAGCATGAAGGAGGAAGGCACAGGCCCACTGCCTTTCACAAACCAGGATTTCAATAAGTAATTGTCGGTTTTAAAATCTGTGTTCATGAAAACATTGTAAGCTGAATAGTATTTTATTCACATGGAAAGGACTAGCTTTTTAAAGAAATTCTATGGTTAAGAGAATTCTAAAATGAAGGCTCATTTAAAAAAAAGCATTATTATCCATTTTCCTTCCTGTTTAAAGTAATGACTCAAATGGCTAATTCATATGTAAAGGGAGAGGACAAAGGAAATTTTGGACCAAAATTCCATGTAAGGTTCATGTCCCTCCTAAATCTGGGGAACTTGATTGTTCTATGGGCTCATAATTAATGTGTTGATTTAACAGGATTCCCTAGATCTCTGTCAGGTCTGAGGATGATACTCACCAAGAAAGGGTTTGGAATATAAATTCTACAATCTAGCAAGAGTAAAGGTATAAAGATTCTTTTTTTTTAATTTTTTTAATGTTTTATTTATTTGGGAGAGAGAGAGACACACACAGGGTGAGCAGGGGAGGGTCAGAGAGAGAGGGAGACACAGAATGTGAAGATAGTCTCCAAGCTCTGAGCTAGCTGTCAGCACAGAGCCCGACACAGGGCTCAGCCCCATGAACCACAAGGTCAGGACCTGAGCCAAAGCCGGACACTCAACCAACAGAGCCACCCAGGTGCCCCTAAAGACCTTAAAAAGGCACCTAAGGACGTTTACTTTGGGAAATATACAGTAGATATATCTTTCCTAATAGGAGTACCTCACACTAACTGCAACTAAATTCTCTGGTCATGATGAATGAAACAAACATAAGATGACTATGACAAAGGAAGAAATTGTACTATCTAGAGACCCCAGGACCCAAAGAATGACATAGAGGGAAGGCCCCTGGGTTTTCTTTTGCCTCATACTCCCCAAACTTGGAGCCAAATAAGTTAGCAACCCAGAGACCCACAGGCATGAACAAAAAGGCTCAACAAAAGCCTGTTTTGTGTACTCATAAGATCAGGAAAAGGGGGACACCTGTGTGGCACAGTCAGCTAAGCATCAGACTTTGGCTCAGGTCACAGTCTCACAGTTCATGAGTTGAGCCACACATCGGGCTCACTGCTTTTGGTGCAGAGCCAGCTTTGGATCCTCTGCCCCCCCTCTCTCTGCCCCTCCCCCACTTGCATTCATTCTCATAAATAAAAAAACATTAAAAAAAAGATCAGGGAAAGGATAGCCTTGCAAATCAGAAAACTACTAGATAATAACCACTGTACTCCAGCCAAACACCACAGAGAACACTGGGGTTCCATCCACACCAGCAAATGCCCTGGATATGGCCTACTGAGACACCCCAACTCCCCGCCCCTTCTGCCTACAGTGGTCTGTCAGAGAAGACCAGGTTGGGAACCTGAGGTGTTGGGGAGACCACATGGGAGCAAAGACTTCCACTCCTACCCCAGCAGTAATGGGGCACCTATTCCTGCCCTGCTGGGGTGATATCAGAAAACATGATAGACTCGGGACTCCTACCACTGCCCAGTAGTGATAAGTCTGTCTGCTCCATACTACCAGAAGAGGTCATGTGGGGAGTAGCCATGAGGCACCCTGGACGCTCCCTGCCAGACAGTATCACTGGAAGCCTAGTATAGGATCAGAACCCCCACCCCCATCTACAATAATGAGGAGAGCTTCTTCCCTCGGAGGCCAACAAAGGGTAAGCGAGGATCAGGGACTTCTATACTAATCTAGCAGCTACAAAATGGTGCCTTGCCCCTCCCCCTGCCAGAAAGGTGCCAGAAAAAACATAAAAAATTACTACATATTTGATAGCTAAAAAAAACACAGGAAGGTATTCTTTCATACTTCTGGGGCCAGAAATGTGAAACCATGGAATATTAGCCATAAAAAAGAATGAAATCTTGCCATTTGCAACAACATGGATGGATCTAGAGTTTGATGCTAAGCGATATCAGTCAGTCAGAGAAAGACATACCATATGATCTCACTCATTTGTGGAATTTAAGAAACAAAATGAGGGGCACCTGGGTGGCTCAGTCGGTTAAATGGCCGACTTTGGCCCAGGTCATGATCTCACAGTTTGCGGGTTCAAGCCCCACATCAGGCTCTGTGCTGACAGCTCAGAGCCTGGAGCCTGCTTTGGATTCTGTGTCTCCCTCTCTCTCTATTCCTCCCCTGCTCATGCTCTGTCTCTCTGTCTCTCTCTCAAAAATAAATAAACATTAAAAAAATTTTTTTAAATAAAAAAAACAAAATGAGCAAAGGAAAAAAAGAGAGGGACAAACCAAGACACAGACTCTTAATTATAGAGAACAAACTGCTGGTTACCAGAAGGGAGGGGCAGGGATGAGTCAAATAGGTGGTGGGGATTAAGGTGTGCCTGTGTTGTGATGAACACCGGGTGATGTATGAAAGTGTTGAATCACTATATTGTACACCTGAGATGAATATAAAACTGAATGTTAACTACACTGGAATTAAAACTTTTAAAAATAGAACTTATTAAAAAAAAAGTAATGTGAAACCAAGTTACTGGCAGGGCCACACTCACTGAATGCTCTAGGAAATAATCCTTCCTTGTCTCTTCCAGTTTCTGGTGGCTCCAAGGTATTCTATGGTTTAGGACAACATACACTAATGCCTGGCTCTGTCTTCATGTGGCTTTATTCTGTGTATTTCTTTGCATCCTCTGCTCTACTGATAAGGACACCAGTCATTGGATTTAGGGTGCATCATAAATCCAGGACGATTTCATCTCAAGACTCTTAATTAATTACATCCACAAAGACCCTCTACTTCCAAATAAGGGTCACAGTCTGAGGTCCCAGGTAGACATGAGAATTTCAGGTAGGCACACTATGCAACCCACTGGAGCTGAAGGTTTAAATAAGATCCACAAGACAAAACATCCAGGTTTCAGTCAAAAATCACTCATCATACAAAAAAAAAAAAAAAAAAACCTACCAAACAAACCAAGAGAAAACAGAAAGACAGTCTGGAAAGAGGTCAATCAATAGATGCTAACACCAAGGAAACAGATAATAGAATTTTATGACAAAGATGTTAAAATCACCACCAAAGTGCGTTAGTGAGCAATTACAAACACATTTGAACAAATTAAAATTTAGAAGCCTTGGAAAACAAGAAGATATAAAGAAGAACCAAGCAGACATTTTAGAACTGAAAAATACAATTATCTGAAACTCCAAAAGAAAAATTCGATTATCAAAATAAAAATAATTAATGGATAGGCTAAACAGGAGAATGAAGGAGACACAGGCAAGAATCAGTGAACTGGATGAAAGAACAAAAGAAATTGCCCAATTTGATCAATACAGAGAATATAGACTGAAAAAAAAGATCTTCAAAGACCTTGGGACATTAATAAAAAAATCTATCATATAATTGGAATCCCAGAATTAGATGACAAAGAATACAGACCTGAAAAAATATTAGAAGCAATAATGGCTCTGAACTTCCTAAATTTGACAATAAAAAGCAACGTACAGATTCTAACTAACTCCAAACAGGATAAACCCAAAGAAATCCACAGCAAGATACTTTATCAGCAAACTTCTGAAAACTGAAGGGGAAAAAAAAATCTTAAAAGCAACAAGAAACAACACCTTGTCTATGCAGGGGGAAAAAAGACTTTTTCTTTCCATCCTTAAACAAACACACAAATGTCTCCCGGGAGTGCAAGGCAGCACACTGTATTCTTGCAAAACATGGGTGAAAATTCTGTCTGTTTTCTGCAAACATCCAGGCGTGTAAACAAAATATCACATGAGAAGCGGGCAGCAACCCAGCTTATAAAAGTTTCACTAGCATAAATCTATGCAAATTACTACAGAAATGAGCAGAGAAAAGGAACAGAGAGGCATCGGGAACACAAGAGCTCTTAGGATTTCTAAATTATTTTGTATGCCCATCTAATGCTTCACTATTGAGCATAATGATCATTCTCGTCCCCATTCCCAGACACCCAAGCTTTGGCAATGCCTCCCAACAACCTAGGCACAGAGTATACATCCCCTGTACCCAGACAATTTCTCTGCACAAGACTATTCATCCTGGAGAAGTGGGGGACAGGGTAATTCTTAAGTCAATGGTTTTCAAACATTGTGTATCCAAAATAGGAGCCTGCCTTGCATCTCTTTCATCTGTCTGCCTCTTATGGCAGTGGCCTGTCTGATGTTCACTTTCAGAACCATGAAAAGCCCCTATTAAGTCTTTACCCCAATGGGTGAGAGGGTAAATCTTCATCCACCCGCAAGAGCCCAAGTAATGGGCAGAGTCTTGCCTGCTCTTGTCATCTTGGGATAAATCAGAACTGGAGAGCGTCCAGCCAATCCAGCATCCTTGCACTAAACACACACCCCTGGCTTCTCTTCGTGCCAAAGCCAGCACGATCAAATGCTGACTCGCACGCAACAGCTGTCATTCCAGTTGTTATTCCAGACAAGTGTCTTCTTCCGGCCAGCCCAAGAAGTGGGGAACATTATTCATTTAGCTCTAAATGCAATTTATTTTCTGAACTTGTTTCAGTTTGATTCTCTCATGTTTTATGCTCCATAATAAGTTTATATTCTGTTCTACTTGAGTCGGCGGAACCTCAGGGGCATCTCCTGCAAGTTACAGAGACTGATGATCAGCAACTCAAAATGGAAGCATGCCCAAGACTTTCAGAAACAGAACCCAATCTCAACGGGGCAAAATGCAGCTCTGAGGAAAGAGCCTGGGGCAGAGGGGGCAAGAGTCTTAGGTTTGGGAGATCAACTGGGCTGCTCTGTTCTGTGCAAGCCCTTCTGCTGATCTCAAAGCTCCAGCAGGACCCTACCCACTGGGATGCTCTGAAGCAGCAGGTGGAAGCTGGTTCTCTACCTCTTTATAGAGGCTGACCACATGCCTTGTCACCTCTTTTTGTCTGGGATGCCACAGCTCAAGCACGCTGGGCTCTGCGGGGGGAGGGGGAGCAGTAAGCACTGTGCATACTGAATTGATGGCTTATGGTTGAAGCTTATCAAAAGAATGACAGAAACAGAAAATATCTTGCGCATGTTCTTAATCAGAGAAGTGAAGTTAAATTCCCACAGCTACAGACCCAGGAAGGGAGGCTCCCAGATCTCAGTTCTATGGCTCTCCCTCTACTTAGTACCCTTATAACTGCTCCTTTATTTCTTACATTTGTGTCTCTCTCTTACCCTATGCTTCTGCAGTTTTCACTAACTCTCTCATAACACTTCATCTTTTGAATTTTGAAAAACAATTATCAAGCACTCTATCATTTTGGGTATTTTTTTCCCCTTTGGTTGCTCCTAAGAATCTCCCTTAATATTTAGTGCCCTGTCATTTCATCTCAGTGTGTCAAGTGAAAAATTATTCTTATCCTTGACTTGAGGATTTCTTTCTTTCATCATTCTTGAAGATTTTCAGCCAATATCTGTATAACATTGCCTCTTCCTACCCTCCATTCTCTTTCTGCACCTGCTTAGACCTGTGCCTCTCACCATGATTCAGCCTTTCTTTCATGGTGTCTGCCTCTTTGTCTACATCTTGCAGCCTAGGCTGAGGTTTGAGGTCATGTATCCTAGGTTACGATCTCTAATTATGTTATTTATTTTCTTAAATTCTTTCACTCTGTCTAAATTTTATTAAAAAATATTTTTATCACTGTTCTAAACTTCTGCTTTATTTGTCTATTGTGGTTTTGATTTTAATGGTTGAGATTTTTAATTTCTGAAAGGTGTCATTGCTTGATTTTCTTAGATATGCTTATTGATTTTCATAACTTCCTATTCTATGTTTTTGATTGCTGTTCCTTCTTTCATTTTGTCCATCATTTTAAGTGTGAATAATTTGAAGCCTCTTTCAGATTATTCTATCCTCTCAAGTTCTTTAGGGACTAATATTCCTGAGTAGTGTGATTTTTGGTTTTCCTGCATGGTGCAGCATTTCCTTGTGTGGGATATACATTTGCTCACCTTCAGCAATAGAAGTCAGGCATGCCTGGCTATGAAAGTATTGTGAAAAAAGAGTGGTTCTGCAGTGCCTTCTTCTGGGAACAAAATGAGTACCAATAGGATCTGTCTTTAATTTCCCCATTTCTTTCATGTCAAGTTGGCTTTAGGCATTTGTGGCAGAAGTCTGGGCTTCATTGTCTCTCAGGAGACATTTTTCTTCTTGATCTGAGCTCTGAGAAGAGACAATCTTGCTTTTTGCATCTCTAAGCTCGGGGGGGGGGGAGGGGTCCTTTTACGTGAACCATTAACAAGAGACGTTCCTACCAGCCTCACATCCCGTGTCTACACAGTTGTCCTTACTGCATGGGACTGTGCAGGGCACATCACCTGTCTCCCCAAGTCTCCATTTGTAATGTGGTTCAGGTCTTACATCGATGTATCTCCCCCAAGCTCACCAGTCGGGCTGACTCCTTCTTCTTTACCTATAGCACCCAAACATTTTCTCTTTTCTTAGGATTGGATGTGTTTTCTTTTCAAATTGTGATTCTTTTTGACTTTTACTTTGAAATAATGTCAGATTTGCAGAAGAGTTTCTAAAACAGTTCAAAGCGTTCCCTTGTACTTCACCTGGATTCCTCCACACCTTAACACGTTACCACACTTGCTTTATCATTCTTTCCTTTTCTGTCTAATGTTGTTAAATTGTGATATTCTGATCCCATAGTTTGTGTTCTTCTTGTGCTAGAAGAACCACAATAAGCATCAACTTGATCTCCCAAATCTAGGTGTTAGAAGTGCTAAAGGTGGAAGTCAAAAGGAGGCAATAAGGAGGATATACACAGGCCAGGAACTAAGCTCAGTGTTTCAAATACTTGTTGCATTCCTTCTCAGAATAACAGTAACAACAGAAAAAAATTATATATTAAAGCCCTTGTTTTTAAGAAAGAGAAACTAAGACTTAAAAACAAAGACTAGGTTGGGATACCTGGGTGGCTCAGTCAGTTAAGTGCTCAATTTTGGCTCAGGTCATTATCTCATGGTGAGAAGTGGTGAGTTTGAGTCCCACTTCGGGCTCTGTGCTGACAGCTTGGAGCCTGGAACCTGCTTCAGACCTGTCTCCATCTCTCTCTGCCCCTCCTCTGCTCTCACTTTGTCTCTTTTTTAAAAGTAAAACTGAAATTTTTTTAATAAATAAAAAAAAACAAAAACAAAGCCTAGCTCAAGTTCATGTAAATATGAAGTCCATGTAACTTTAAAGCCAGGATTCTAAGCCATATCTTGCTTTCTTTTAAAACACACTGCCTGGGGGCGCCTGGGTGGCTCAATCAGTTAAGTGTCTGACTTTTAATCTCGGCTCAGGTCATGATCTCATGGTTCATGAGTCTGAGCCCCATGTTGGGCTTTGCACTGACAGCACGGAGCATGCTTGGTCTCCCCATCTCTGCCCCTTCCCTGATTGCCCTCTCTCTCTCTTCCTCAAAAATAAAATAAAACACACTGCCTGAAGCTACTCAGGGAGACTCATATCATGACTAGAGTATAAATAAATTAGAATAGGTATGCTTTTTCCATCAGCAAGTAATTAGGCAAGTCACACCTGCCTCAGATTCATTTGTAGATACATTCTGGCTGCTTTCTGGGTTTTATACCTGTCTCTTTTGGCAATTAACAGACTCAGCTGAATTTCCTATGACTCACCTCAAAATGCCATATGCTCACAAAGGTACGTGCACAGAAAAAGCAGCTGATGCATAAAGGAAAACATAAGCAAACACTAAGTATACAAACACTTCTGCTGGGCATATATGCCTAAGATTTATCTTCTCCTATGTGGCTTCCATCATGCCTCGAAATAAATAAGCAAAACTAAACTAATTTCCAGTGGCATCTGAATTAGGACCAGAAGGTCTGCATCCAAAGAATAAAATTGATTATCAGAGAATGAGTCAGAGGTGTTGTAACCTTCAGCTTCCCAAGCGAAGGAAGGCATGTCCACCTATCACACATTCAGAGAAAAACTGTTATCTTACGTTTGGAATGTCACAAATTTATTGGAGAAGAACATAGTTGACCCTAACTCCATAAAACAAAAGTTTATGACCAACGTCTTCTTTTTGTCCCCAGTCTTTCCTCTTCCTTGTCCTACATACCTTCAACTTTGGGTCAGTCCATTCATTGACTTTATCACCTCTACCAGCCCTTCTGGGCACTTCTGGGGAAAATCACCCATCCACATAGATTACAGAAATCCATGGTCTCCCTTATCACTGGTCCTTAGGCCCCTCTGTGTCACCCGTCTGTCACTGGTCAGTTTTTTCTCCCATCCCCTTCAATGACACTTTCTACTCTGACCATCCTCCAATTACTCTCCCACCCTACCCACCATCAGTGGATGACCTCATGTTACTCCATGAAGAAAGTCAAGGCTATCAGGAGTGACCTTGTTTTACTTGCTGATTCCCATCACCATAAACTTTTCTTTGTTTGCATCTAAACCCACCTTCTTCCCTTCAGTCTCAAGACAGAAAGGTTCCTATTCAATTGTTTATAACCTATTTTAATTTCCTTCCAGCTTCTTTGGGACATTTAATCACCAGTCATTCTGAGTCTGGGCTGTGTGTTCAATCTCTTATCTCAAAACTGACTTCTGTTCTGGCCAAAAGTTTTTAGAAGTTTTCTGAAATGTTTTCATCTTTAAATAAAACAAGCAAAAAAAATCAGCAGCAAAAAAACAATACATAGTTCTGTCAATCCTAAATCCTCTCCAATTATTGCCCTGATAGTCTTTTCCCTTTAACAATCAAGTTTCTCTAAAGAAGACTATATCTATTTTCTTCCTTCTCACCAGCCAACCTTCCCAAGGCATGGAAAGGAATCTCCTTTTGCATGCTCAAGTTACTTGGCCTCACTCTAGTACTTGACAACTGTATTCACATTGAAAAATAAACTAAAAACCATTTTCTATACCCCTCTCCTTTCTAGAGGGAAGAAAACATATAAATAAAAAAGAATTCAGTGGAACTATTTTTGACTCACACTAGATAGCTAAGAAAGAGACCCTCATAGCTAGGATAGCCTGACAATTCTGCATTTCTTGCTTCACAAGGAAGCAGGAAAATATCTTTTTAAGGGAAAGACTATCCATTTTCCATATGGGATTGATCTATGTTGTCCCGACAAAAGAAAAGAAAAGTGCTCACCCTGACAAAGTGTGCTAGTTTCTCATGGAACAGTGAGGAAATCAACTACAGCACTTGTTGAAAGAGGAACATGTAAGAGTTGGAGCACCTATCCATCTTCACTCATATGACCAGAGCTGAGCTCTTCTCACTGGGACCCAAGAAAAGCTCTTGAGCATATACCTGAAGACTTATGTGATCAAGTTTGGAAGGTTCAGGCGGCCATAAGAGAATAGAACTTCCTGCTCATGTGGGACTGCTCATGTGGGAAGGGCAGAAATTTTCTCAGGGGGCAAGTGGTGTAGTGCCTTTGGGGGCCTGAGTGTAGGAAATTCAGGAGAAAATTGGAAATATTTAAGAAGTAATATTTGAAGTAAAGGATCATTCCTGTGACACCATTTTTTCAAAGTTTATAAGGTGTTTCCACCTGGATGTGAGATAAACAAATAAGTCAGATAAAACACTAACATCCCTCCCTGCCCAGCTCTCACAGTATCCCGATATGTGGGATCTGTAAGATCAAGGAGAAAAATATCAGCCTACATTTCCATTTAGTCCAGGGTCCTGATCAAACAAACCAGGAGGTCCTAAGAAAAGAGACATGAACTGGTCTGTGCTCACCTTGCCCAGGGGGTTGAGAGATGGCTGTGCAGGCAGAGATTAGACTGGGGGCTGGCCCACCTAGTGGTGGCACAAAAATGCCAGGGCAGCAGTAGAGGCGACAACCGCTCAGGTGTGGGGCCTGATTCCCCACTAGGTAGGTTAGCAAGTCCTAAGAAAGGAGGGGCCCTGTGCCAAGTCTGTTTATCCCAAATTCAGGCCCGACTGGTCTCATAAGCTCCAAATAGATGTGCACGCCCACTGAATACTGTCCTCTTCCCTCTCACTCTTGGGACTTCAGAGGTTACCCATCTGATAGTAATTCATTTGCTGCCCTCTAAAAAACCACTTCTGCTGAATTTAGAGATTTGAAAAAAGGTATCACCATCTATCCATGGATGCCATCTATATTCCTTCCTCTTTCTGTAGCCAAACATTTCTCACATGTTTCCTCCTGTCTACTCCCATTTATACTCCTTATTTCCTACTCGCATTCTTACAAAAATCACTCCCTGCCTCTCTCTGGTCTAGCCTTTCAATTTATCCTGTTTGCTGATGGCAGAGTAACATTTCAAAGATCCTAGTTGTTAAAAAACTTTTTTTTTTTTACCTTTTTTTTTTTACATTTATCTTTGAGAGACAGACAGAGACAGAGCACAAGTGGGGGGAGGGCCAGAGAGAGAATGAGACACAGAATCCAAAGCAGGCTCTCGTTTCCCAGCTGTCAGCACAGAGCCCGATGCAGGGCCTGAACTCACAAACCATGAGATCATGACCTGAGCTGAAGTTGGACATGTAACCAACTGAGATACCCAGGTGCCCCTAAAAACATTTTTTTAATCCAAAACTCTTTAAAGGCTCCAGATAGACTGAATAAAATCAAATCTTCTGCTTTGCCTGGTCTACTGGGCCTCCAGGGTCTGTTACCTGTCTGCCTGCCTATGTCATGGGCTGCCACCCTCCCCCTTGCCCACTTGGCTCCATTCAGCTTTGCTTCCTTTTCATTCTTGGAACCCACTCCATTCATTCCTGCTGCATGCTTCTCAGGCTGCTCCCTCCGCCTGTGACTTCTGGCCTCTTCCCCTCACTCCCTTCTCATATAGCACATCCTTGTTGTTAGGGCATTGGTCAAAATGCTGTCTCCTCAAAAAGGCATCCTTGTCTAAGGGAATTATCATTATCACCCTAACTCATTGTTTTATCACTACTACCTACTTATTTTCTTTAGGGCTATTATCACACCCTGTGACTATTCACTTATGTGTTGACTGGTTTATTGGCTATCTCTCCTTAATCTGAAAACTCTAAAAGGTTGGAGACTGAACCTATATATTTAATACCTGATATAGTCCCTGGCACCTGACAGATACCCAATATAAATTGGTTTAATGAATAGTGAATAAATGAATGAATGAACACAGGCTGTGTGATGTTCACAGCTGCCTCACACCAGTGGACTTTTGCTCACTATGGTCCCTCAGCCTACAGAAGGCCCTTTGTCCACTCCACTATCCTGGGGAATGTCTATGCTGATTCCATACCTTAGTGCGCCATTACCTCTTCCAGGTCTCACCTGATTTCCCCCCTTCCTTCCCAGGTGTCATTTAAATTTTCTCCAGTAAACATCTCCTCTAATTTGCATCAGCTTCTATTGTCATGCTTGCAACACTTAAGCATACTATTTGTTTGTGTATTTCCTCTTAAGAAAACATCATTGCTTAAGGATAAGGACTATGGCTTAATCACCACTGTATACATAATACCTAGCCCAGTGCCTGAAACTAAAGAAACACTCTTGTAATTATTTTTGGATTAGCAGATGGATGACTCAATAAGACATGCGGTGATTCTATTTTTTTTTAATAATACAGGAAATATCTAACTGTACACATTATCAGGCAATCTTCTCAGTTCAAACCACCATCCATTACTTGGGGTGCAAAGATGTACAACAGTGCAACATATAAGTTAATACCTAGTAAATTACATCCCTTCCAAAAGCTAGACAGGTCAGACTACAAAGAGAAAAGGAGAAACACCATGAAGAGAGGTCAGTAGTGAGTCCATAAGTTTGCAAAATACTATGTACAACCGAGCACCAATGGCCCATAACCTCAGTCAAGTAAAAGGAATAGGTTCAGAGGTCATATGGCAGTGTTAAACACAGAGGCTTCCAAGCAAGGTGGTGTCAGAGGCATTAGACTTTTACACCTGGATGAGGGGTATCACAATTAAACCCAGAAATACAAACACATTTAGCACAAAGGTCCAAACAGGGCCTTGCACTGGCAGTTATTTGACTTCTGATACCCTTGTCTCCAGTGAGAGTACCCTTAGTATCATCTGCCAATCAAATGATGGCCTTTCCAAACAGTGGCTGGAGCTTTATCAGATGGCTTTTGAACATAATGATAGGCAATACCAAGGTTCAGACAGACAGTGTACAATACACTGAACAGAGCTGATTTTTTTTTCCAGGCATGAAGTCTACTTGACATGTTTTACATCAGTTATTAATGTTATTCAGGTATCTATATAAATGAAATATGGAAAAGCCAAATACTTGATTGCTTTTAAAGCAATTTGGCACATATTACTGTCTTGATTCCAACAACCACTCTGAGAAGACGACATGATGAATATGTGTCAGCCTTCCATTTATGGCAACATGGAATATGGGACAGCTTCATTCAACATCCCCACAGAACCAAGAGAAATGGTGAGTAAAATGCAAAGCATCACCATACTGGACTGAGAAATGTGCTGTGCTCCAAAGTGAAGTGAAACCAGAAGACCTTGGAATAAGTGAGTGTCAAAGCCATCTTTGATCCTGAGAGTTTCCTGACACCCCCTAAAGAACTTGAGTTTCTGCTTTGACAACGACACATGGCCCAGGAGATAGAAGAAGCCACAGTCTGCCCAAGGTGTGGAATTTAATAGGATACTACTGCAAAAAGCTACCGCTTGGACGGGGTACACATACTGTACAAAACTGAACTAGAAACAAAACCCTTTCCCACAGGGGAGAAAAAGAAAAATTACTTGATTCTGGTGCTACTCTGAAAAAATTTCCATGTGTAGTTGTTTTTTTCAGTCCAAATTCATATGACCTATGTGGTTTAAAAGCCATCAAGCCAAGAATTTAACTTAAGGTGTATCCATGTAGAGAGGGCTGCTGGGTGACTTGCAGAAGAAATGTTCTCAGAAGGAACCTCCACTCAAATTACAAAGTGTCCCTCAAATGCAGTTCCAAGTAAATGGGCATCTTACAATCGTTAGTCACAAAGCATACTAGACATGAGATACTACATATGAAAACCAGAAGTTAACTGACAACATATTTAACTATCCTGATACATACATAATTGGAAATAGATAAACCAGTCAAATGCAAACCTGAAGAAAATTTAAAGTAGAGATATTAATATCAGACAAAACTCCTTTTGAGGCACCTGAAACAAAGAAGATTGCTACACAATGACCAACATTTCAGTTACCTAGGAAGATAGAATACAATTATAAATTTATATGCAACCAACAACATAGCTTCAAAAATAAGAAAAGCGGGGGTGGAGTTAAGATGGCAGAGGAATGGGGAGATCCTAAGCTTCTCTCGTCCCTTGAACACAGCTAAATAGTTATCAAATCATTCTGAACACCAAAGGAATCTACCAGAGGTCTGAATGAACAAAAGCTGAAAGACTGCATATAGAAGAAGGACCATGGTTTGGAAGATTCTTTTAACAAGCAGACCAAAAAACACTCAGGATGTAGTTTTGTTTTGTTTTGTCTTGGTGAGTTTGTTTTAATTTCTTAATAGTGTGGGGTTCTTTTTCTTTTCTTTGCTATTTTCTTTTCTGGACAAAATGGCAATGTGGAGAAACTCACCCCAAAAGAAAGAAGAGGTAATAGAACTCACAGCAAGGGATTTAATCAGCACAAATATAAGTAAGATGTCTGAACTAGACTTGAAAACCACAATGATAAGAATATGAACTGGGGTTGGAAAAAAAAACATAGAAGACACCAGAGATTCCCTTTATGTAGATATAAAAGAACTAAAATCTAGTCAGGCTGAAATAAAAAATCCTATAACTGAGATGCAATCTCGAATGGATGCCATGATGGCGAGGATGGATGACGCAGAGCAGAGAATTGGTGATATAGAAGATAAAATTATGGAAAATAATGAAGCTGAAAAGAAGAGGGATACAAAAGCCAAAGATCAGGATACAAGACATAGAGAACTCAGTGACTTATTTAAAAGGAAAAATATTCATATCATAAGAGGCACAGAAGATGAATAGAGGGGAAAAAAGGGGGCAGAAGGTTAATGTGAGCAAATTATAGCTGAAAACTTTTCTTATCTGGGGAAGGACACGGACATCAGAATCCAAGAAGCACAGAAAACTCCCATTGGGTTCAACAGAAGCCAACCATCACCAAGACATATCATACTCAAATTCACAAACTACTCAGGTAAGGAAAGAATCATGAAAGCAGCAAGGGCAGGGGGAACGTCCTTAACCTACAAGGAAAGACAGATCAGGTTCACAGAGATCTATCCACAGAAACTTGGAAGGCCAGAAAGGAATGGCGGGATATATTCAACATGCTGAATGGGAAAAATATGCAGCCAAGAATTCTTTATCCAGGAAGGCTGTCATGCAGAATAGAAGGAGAGATAAAGAGTTTCCCAGACAAACAAAAACTAAACAAGTTCCTGACCACTAAACTAGCCCTGTAAGAAATTTTGAGGGGAACTCTGAGTGCAGAAAAAACAAAACAAAGCAAAACAAAAGACCAAAAGCAACAAAGATGAGAAAGGACCAGAGAGCATCACCAGAGACTCCAACTCTACAGGATAGGGGTACCTGGGTGGCTCATGCAGTTAAGCATCCATCTTTTGATTTTGGCTCAGGTCACGATCTCACAGCTTGTGAGATCCAGCCCTACATCACGCTCTGTGCTAACAGATTCTCTCTCTCCCTCTCTCTCTCAGCCCCTCCCCGGCACACTCCTGTGCGATCTCTTTCTCTCTCTCCCAAAATAAATAAGTAAACTTAAAAAAATTTTAAACAATATTTAAAAGATGGAGGGTATCAGAATGGATTTAAAAACAAGATTCATCTATAGGTTGCCTACAAAAGATGCATTTTAGACCTAAAAACACACACAGATTGAAAGTGAAGGGATGGAGAACCATCTATCATGTTAATGAATATCAAAAGAAAGCTAGAGTAGCCATACTTCTATCAGACAAGCTAGACTCTAAAACAAAGACCATAACAAGAGATGAAGACAGGTATTACACCATAATTAAAGGGTCTATCCATCAAGAAGATCAATTGTAAATATTTATGTCCCCAACTTCAAAAAACCCAAATATATAAGTCAATTAATCACAAACCTAAAGAAAGTCATTTATAATAAGACAATAATAGTAGAGGACTTTTATACCCCACTTAAAATTAGTCAATCAGAGAGAAACAAATACCATATGATTTCACTCATATGTGTAATTTAAGAAACAAAACAAATGAACACAAGAAGGGTGGGAGAGAAGAAAAGGAAACAACCACAAGAGACTGTTAATAACAGAGAACAAACTGAGGGTTGATGGGGGGGGCGGGTAGGTGGGAGATGGACTAGAGGGGTGATGGGTATTAAGGAGGGCACTTGTTGTGATGAGCACTGGGTGTTATATGTAAGTGATACATCTGAAATCTACTTCTGAAACTAATATTGCACTGTGTTAACTAGTATTTACATTCAAAAATAATATAAAAATAGGTAAAGCACAATTTGTTAACTAAACAAGGGAAAATTAACAACTTAATCACTGCAATGGGAAATCTTAGCACAATTCTCTGAAATGTTATGGGTCAAAGAAGAAGTTATTCAAGATATAAGAGATTCAAATACATAAATACACGTTTGATATAAAATATATAGAAAAATGCATCCAATAGCTGAAGTATACATGTTACTTTCATGCATATATTTACAAAACTCACTCAATACACACCAGGCCATAAGAGAACCCCAACAATTGTTAAAGGTTGAGTGACAGGCAGATGACATTCTCTGTATATAATCAAGTTACTAATATCAATACCAAAGAAATAACTAGACAGATTCCCTACGTATGAAAAGTTAAAACAAAACTACTGAACAATTCACGAGTCTAAAAATAAAGAATTTTAGAAAAAGTTCAGTGTGAATAGAAAATGAAAATACCAGACATAAATGCCAGGAATACAGAGCTCATGTAATATTTAAAAGGAAATGGGTGGGGGCCTGGGTGGCTCAGCTGGTCAGGGTCCAATTTCAGCTCAGGTTATGAGCTCGTGGTCTGTGTCTTTAATTCCTTTATCAGGCTCTGTGCCAACACTGCGGAGCCTGCTTGGCATTCTCTCTCTCTCCCGCCCTCGCTTGTTCTCACCCTCTCTGCCCCGCCCTGCCGCTTGCTGCCCCTCGCTCACTGCCCCTCCTCGCTCAAAATAAACAAATAACCTTAAACAAATGAAGGGAAATGGATTGCCTTAAATGCTTATAAAAGCATTTGGTATTTGAAAAAGCATTAAAGAATACAATATAAACAATGTTAACAATGAAAATAAAGACATAACTACCGCAAGCTGAAACTTTTAAACAGATTAGTAAAAGGACATGTTATGCCAACAATTTTAAAAATTTAGATAAAGTAAACATATGAAGGGGAAAGAAAATTTACCCAACTTGTCTCAAAAAGACATAGGGAAGTCAAAGAAAATTATTCAATCAATAAAGACAATCCATAGGTTCCAAACCTCTCACAAGAAAGCACCATAATCTAGAGGAAAATTTAATTGTTCCACAAACTCTTTCAGAGAACAGAAAACAAACAAACAAGAACGTGCCCTCATCTCATTCTTAAGGGACAAGCACAACCTTGATACTAAAAACCAGGGATCAGAGGAGAATTACAAGCCTCTTACAACCATGGACATATATGGAAATCCTAAATAAAGTAAGAGCAAATTGAATCAAGCAACGAATACAAAATATATTATGACAAATGGGTTTATCCCAGGATTGCAAGTTTAGTTCAACACTAGAAAATCAATTAATGTGATTTATCTCAATAACAGATTAAAAGGGAAAAACTATCTGAAAATCACAATAGATGTGGAAAAAAGCATCTAATACAATCCAACATCTATTCATTTAAAAAATCTTTTAGCAAATGAGGACCAGACACTTTCTTAACCTCATAAACACACACACACACACACACACACACACACACACACACCTTCAGTAAGTGTCATACTTAATGGTGAAATGTCAAAAGCATTGCTGTTAAGATCAAGAACAATATAAAAGTGCAATCACCATTTCTACTAAATATTGTTCTGAAAGTCCAAGCCAATGTATTAAAAACATGAGAAAATAAAAGATAAAACACTTAAATAAGTGGAAAAATAAACCCTATCATTTGCAAATGATTATCCACATAGAAAATCCCAAGTAACATGCAGAAAAGTTATTTTAAACTGAAACAGTATTCATTTTTCTAACTATAAGATTATATAGTAAAGTCAATCTCATTTTTCTTCACCAGTAGCATTTTAAAAGGAATTTTTAAAGAATATATCATTTACAATAGCTCACAACTATATAAAGTATTAAAAAATAAAATTATGAGAGCGCCTGTGTGGCTCAGTCAGTTAAGTGTCCAACTTCCGCTCAGGTCATGATCTCATGGTTCATGGGTTTGAGCCCTGCATCAGGCTCTGTGCTGACAGCTCAGAGCCTGGATACTGTCTTCAGATTCTGTGTCTCCCTCTCTCACTGACCCTCCCCTGCTCATGCTGCCTGTCTGTCTCTCAAAAATAAAACATTGAAATTTTTTTTAAAAATAAAAGATATAAAGATTTATTTAAAGTGATAGAAATTTAAGTAATGTGATATGGATGCAGAGATGGACCAATAGAACAATGAATCTGAAAGAAGATACCAGAAACAGACCCATATGCCTATAAAATGTGATTTCTATCACAGCCAGTATTGCACTTGAGCGGAGGAAAAGATTCCATACAGAATGTGGGAGAAAGACAAACCAATAGCAAAGTGGAGTAAAAAATGAACAGACACTTCACAAAAGAGGAAATCCAAAGGGCCCAAGAACATTTGAAAAGATGTTCAACCTTGTTTGTAATCAAAGAAGCGCCAATGAAAACCACAATGAATAGTTTTGAAAGTGACCTGATGATGACACACTTATCAGATGAGCAAAAATCAGTAAGTCTGACAACTCCAAGTATGAGCCAGGATGTGTGGCCACAGGGGCTCCCAACTACAACTGGCAGGAAGATCACTGTATATAACCACTTCCTACACCAGTTTTGTATTTTCCACTGAAGTTAAATATCTATAGGGAGGTTACCCCTACCTCCAAGGGTCCCCCTTCCAGGTATATACCCAGCCCAGAGAAACTTTTGCACATACCAAGACTGCTCATAGCAGCACCACCTATAACAGCAAACATCCAGGAGCAGTCCAATCATGTCAACAGTAGAATGGATACGTAAATATAGATATATTCATACAATGGAATATTATATAGCAATAAAAATTAACCATAGGGATAAATTTTTGTAGGCCCCTTCTGTCAGGGAGGATGTAAGGGGAAACCAGTCATTTAGAGATAGAAGCCACAGGAGCACCTGTGTGGTTCAGGTGGTTGAGCATCTGACTCTTGGTTTTGGCTCGGGTCACGATCTCATGGTTCTTGAGTTTGAGCCCTGCATCGGGCTCTGTGCTGATACCACAGAGCCTACTTGGGGTTCTCTCTGTCCATTTTTCTCTGCCATTCCCCTGCTCTCCTCTCTTGCAAAAATAAATAATTATTTAAAAAAAAAAGAAATAGAAGACACAAAAAGAAATTGTGACTTCACCGAGAAAGAACGAAATATTTCCCTCTCTCTCTGCCCCTCTCCCATTTGTGTTTTCTCTCAAAAATAAACATTAAAAATTTTTTTTAAAAAAGAAAGAATGAAACAAAGAAAGAAACCGCAACTTGCAAAAGGCACCCGGACTCAGTCCCCAGCTGAGCAGTGATGTGCATCACAGATCATATTAGCTCAAACTCTTTGCATACCAGTTTATCGAGGTCCATATGTTCCAAGATAAAACCACACACAAAATGATCTAACAGAATCCCTACGTGAACGCATATGTTCTAAAGCTACCATCACTGACTACTCCAGCAACAAAGTTTACCCATTCTGCCCAATCCCTGCCAAGATAATCTGTGACCAACTCCAGCCTCCAAACCCTATAAATGCCCTCCTACAACTTCCCTTCTGAAATGATTCTCCATTCTCTCCTACTGCAGCAATTGCCTACTATTTCACTACAGGTCTGGCCCTACTGGTCTTCGAGCCCCAGGTTTTATCAAGAGCTACACATATCTATGTGGATGAATCAGAAAGCCCTCAAGTAAAAGATGAACGTCAAAGGTGAGCACTATAGCATAGTTCCAGTAATTAAAAAATCAAGAGACAAAATTAAACAATGTTTTTAAATGAAACATATGTGGTTAAACTACAAATAAAGCAAAGAAATAATTAACACACGATTCTCAGGAAAAAAGAAGGATAAGACTTGAGAAAGACACACAGGCACCCTAACACTCTCTATATTTTTTAACATGGGTGGCGGGCAAATGGGTGGTGGTTTTATTATTTTATATTTATATACACATTATAGATTCCATTGTAAATATAATATGGCTCATGATTTTCAAAAAGTTAGATTTCCAAATGAGAAAACTGGGGTAATGCTCAGTAAATGGTTTGCCCAAGCTAGCACAACTAATTAGAACACAAACCTTTTGATGACAGATTTGTGCTGTATTCCTAGTGTCCAGAATGGAAGATTTCATGAAGCAGATACACAGCAAATGTTTGTTGACTAAAGGGAGAAGCTGGAACCCTCTACTCGGTATCCATCTATTCTCTGCGCTCATGGTACCATGATGCCTAAACCAGAAAGTGCCAGGAGGAAGTCTGGTGACAATACTACCATCAAGGACCTTTCCATTTAAATGTGGTGTTTATGTTCTATAATCTAGTTCAAGAATTCCTTGAACCAAATCCAGCCCACCTTATATTTTTATAAATAAAGTTTTATTGGAACACAACCGTGGCCATTCATGTATGTATCGGCAATAACTGCTTTTGCACAAAGTCGAAGTTGAGTAGTTAGGTAGAGACCACCTGATCCACAAACCCTAAAATATTTACTGTCTGAAATAGTAAAGATCTTTCCAGAAAAAATATGTAAGTCCCTGGCCTATCTCATATGAATACTAAATCCAACCTTTCTCTCAAAGCTAGCCTCTGTTGTGCTCCACAGCCTTGGTAAGTTCCTCAACCACCGGGAGTTTTAATTTCCTCATCTTGCTCATAGTTCATCATCCCAAGAGAAATGAGCAGATTAATAACTAATAATGCCTAGAAGGAAACAAAGCCTGCTCACAACAATTTCTACTTTCCACCCCTAATTTCTCTGACATAGTTTGGAAATGATTCTTTCTCTTTGCTTCTTTATTTATCTCTCCCTTGTTCTTTATTACCAAGGAAGTCTGTATGGAAAGGATATGGTTTTCCTTTACTGTTTTTCCAAAAGCCCTGCTCTCTTACTACCTAATTCCCACTGCAGGTCATCACTTCTGTTTGTGACATCATGACCAGCTGCTATGGGAACACATGAGCTAGACACTAGGTTGCTTTAAGGTGTTTGTGGAAACTTCCTTTAAGAAAAGTAATGAGACTCTGAATTCACGTGCATCTCCTTGGAAAGAAAGACCTGAGAGGAAGAGGAAGCAAGAAACAGATGAGACACAAGAGGTACCAAATTGCATGTTTATGTGTGTTGTGACTGAATATGGCAAGAGGGAAGGATGGAGACTGGCATCTGGGGAGGCTTCTATTTGTCCACAGGACAGCTCACAGCCCTGAAAGTCCCACTGCAAGTTTCCACCATCATCCTACCTGAGAGCCCTTCTTCTCTCAAGATTGCATTGTTCTGGAAAGGATCTCCATCCCTTGGAAGGGAGACTAGGAAGCCAGAGATCAGGACACATACCCAACTAAGATTGGGGAGGAGGGCACAGAGCCACTTGACCAAATTGAGATTCACAAAGTAGAGTTAGGACTGGCACTACTACATAAGTGTGGCTCAGTGGGTTAAGCATCTGACGGTTGGTTTTGGCTCAGGTCATGATCTCATGGTTCGTGAGTTCCAGCCCCATGTCAGACTTTGCACCTGGCAGCATGGAGCCTGCTTGGGATCTTCTCCCTCTCTTTCTCCCTCTCCTCTGCACATGTGCACGTGCACTCTCACTCTCTCTCTCTCTCTCTCTCTCAAAAATAAACTAAAAACAAAAGGATGAGTTATAAAATGTGATGTCATCTCTACATCTACATTACATCCTTTCCAGGAAGGTGTTCTCAACTTACAGATAAAATCTGGTCAGATAGGAAGAGCAAATCAACGTGCAGAAAGTCAAGGAACCCATCAGTCCCCAAATCCTCCAAAACAAGATCACCTCTTCTAAGACCAAACACTGACAGACACCCCAATCACAAAATGGCAGACCTGGCCTGAGAATCAGGGCAGTCAGGCTTCAGAGCCCATTCGTTTTATCCCTCTCTTTACTGTATGTGCCTATGCACTTGCAGCATGGATAGGTATGCTTATGTAGCGTAACTGTGTGAGAGAAAGAGAGAGTATCTAGCAAAGATGAATGAAGCACAACTTGGAAAATGAAGGTTCTAAAGAACTATTGGGGTCTCTGGAGTATCCACTCCAAAGACAAATTGAAATTTGTTTCAGCTCATAGACAGCAATTGACTCTATTGAGAGATTGCTTTCACACAATCTTCATATCGTGAGGGCATGTCTCCCTGTAGTTTTATCTAAACTCTAAGCTAATATAATGGAACTCCTTCAGATACTCACCATGGGTCCACCCATGGTAGATAAACTAGGTATAGGGAGAGGGATAAGGGATATGAGGAAATACATGGTCTATGGTAAAATTGGATATGCTTGGATTCATTCAGACAACATGAATAAGACAGAGTGCTTCAGTCTCTGCCGAAAGGTGTCCTTATCTTAGTATATTGAAAAGAAACTTTTTGTTTTCTTCCTTGGGAGCTTGAGTCTGTTTGAGACAGGATGCTTTGTAACTCCTGCTACTTCCTTCCCACTGGTACTGTCTGAACTTATGAACAGGAATTGTTACGTTCTCCTCTTTGACCAATGACACTTTGGAGATAAATGCCCGCTAGAGTATGCCCACACACACTGAATAAGAGGAGTATGGAACACCTACTACGTACCTGGCATGGTGCTTCATAGGCCCTGAATTTTTTAAACTTCACTGCAGTCACAGGACAAAATTATTCCTGATGTCACTTTACAGATGAAGAAACTGAGGCTGGTTCAGTCCAAAGATTGCCCAGCAATCAATGTTTTTACAGCAGCTGACACCGGCTACTGTGAAGGCAAGCCCAAAGTTTGAGCACAGATCAGAATGACTCAAACACCTCTGCTTGGGCTCTAGCTCTTGACATTACCTTTGGGCAGTTGGTCTCCCCACTTGAAACTCACAGTGTGTCCCTCAATGCAGAAGGCTGTGGGCTAACTGGGGTGTTAAAATGGCACCAAATAAAATGGGTGATTATACCAGCTTACAAGAGATAGGGAGGACGGAGTGAGAGAATGTGTATGTGAGCATTTAAAAAGGACCCTCTCTTTGACATTCTGTTGGGAAACTAGACCTGACCTCACTAATCCTCAGCACAAACTTATGAGGGTGATAACACCTTCATTTTACAGATGAGGAAGCTGAAGCTCAGAAAGAATCTAAGTCACTTTCCAAAATCCACACAGAATCCAAGACTCCAACCCAAGTCTGATGGTAAACTGATGCTTTATCTCTAACTCTGTCAAAATGTCTTCTTTCCTGGAAATATGCCTTGAAAACATGCAGTTTTTTATGCAATTCACCCCCCCCACCACCAAATGGAGCCTGAAGATTATACCTTATTTCTTATTCTGCTGGTTTCTGGGCTGGGTGTTGGAGGCCAAAGGGGGCATCCCACTGGGGAAGCAATCTCTCAGAAGAGCCAGCTTCTGTTCTAGTGGGAGCCACTGTTCATCCTGGGGCAAAAAAATTCCTCCAATGTGAAGAAACAGGGATGGTGACAGCAATACCTCCCAGGGTGTCTCCAACAAAACCAAGGCTGAGTCCTTCCAGGAAGGCTTTGAAAAGAGACTGTACATTGTAGAGGCCCCATGTAGGGCCATAGGACTTCTCCAAACTGGCTCTCAACTCCCAAATGTCACCCTCCCCTTCAGCATGAGACGTGAATCCATTGTGCTGCCATAACCATGTTGGCCTTGACATCACTCTGCCTTCCTTTTGTGCTTGACCTCAAATATGGACTCATTCCCAATCACTCCTGTCCTGATTTCTCTGGTGCAGCTGACCCCAGGCAGGGTCTCTTAAGCAAGATTTTACTAACTGGCAACAATAACCACATGGAGCTGGAATGGGATATAACATGCAAAAGACTAACCTGGTTGGAGCATCTGGGTGGCTCAGTTTTAAAAGTCTGCCTTCAGCTCAGGTCATGATCTCGTCATTTAGGAGTTTGAGCTGACATCAGGTTCTCTGCTGTCAGCACAGAGCTGGCTTCAGATCCTCTGTCCCCCTCTCTCTGCCCCTCCCCCACTGGCTCGTGCATGTTCTCTCTCTCTCTCTCTCTCTCTCTCTCTCTCTCTCTCAAAAATAAACAAACATTAAAAAAATAAACCTGGTTTAGGTAGGATAACTCCTCTTCCTCAGCCCAGGTCCCCTCTTAGGGGCACTTCCCTAAACAGCCCCCTTGCTTCCCATCTCTAACAGAGAGGTTGAATCCTTCCACCAGAATGCCCAAATACCTTTGGGCATATCCAAACTTCAAAGACAGACGCAATGAACTCCAGAGTGACAGGAATGAGGTCCATATATGCACTGTCTCATCCAGCTAGTAGTACGAAATAGCTGTCCTCTCTTACAATAACTTTTTGATATGATCTCAGCAGAAAGTGAAGGTTGTACCCAGTTGTCAACCCCAGCGGTAACTGACTAGTAGATTTCCTTGATGTTAGAAGTTCCAAAGAGTCATTCCTCTAATAAGCCATTAAGGGTTATCTTGTACACTGCCAATTTTATTTCCCTCTGAGGGCCTACCTCTTCTCCCACATGGCTGACAATGGAAGCATGCATCTCTGTCAGGTGACACTTTGCTCCCTACTGGCTTGGTATGGTCTTCCTCAGTTGGCAGAATCCACTGGCTTATGTCTCTGACATCACCTACCTCAACATCTGACTCTGGCATAGTGCCCTCCGGCTCTGCCTTTTAATTCTTACAGCCTTGGATCTTAAAAAGTCAAATACTTGCTCCCTCTTATTAAACAATGCAGGGTTGGGAAAGCCTAGCTCATTCTGACCAGCTCTGAACCACAGATAATCTCACTTCATTAAAAACCCCATCAGCTTTATCTCTAAAGTTATTCCAGGAAAAGTGCTAGAGCATTTCATAATTAACATGCGGCAGCAGGTGCTATGAACAAAGCAGGCACAATTATAATAACTTGAAGTCAATAATTCATAAACGATAATGTATTATTAATCAATTATTGGGGCCTGAACAACTTTTAATGAGATTAAGCTGATTGCCGGGTGAACTCTTGGATACATATTGATTTAATAGGAGTGCTTAATTAAACTATGAAAGTTGCCCACCAAATCATTACATCACTGCTGCCTTCAAAGGCAGACAGTTTCTATTCCACTTTCCTTCCTTGTGAATTAGGAATGCTTTATTGATTGATAAGAAATTAAGATAAGGATTCTTGGTTTTCATAACTTAAGAAACTACCACGTGATCTCGTTATATTTGTTTTCAATTATAAAAATAAACGCTGTTTGCACAAGTGTATTCAGAGTGCAATTTGGTATGTACAAATTTTGTTTTTTGTTTTTTTCCCCCCAAAGAGTTCAGAATCTTAATAGGGCCACATTAGATACCTAAACAAAAAACAGTTGCTTATAATGCCCCATTTTAAGGATCAAAACACTGAGCTTCCCAAAAATGAAAAACTGCAAAATATTGAAATGAATTGTGAATGACTTTCCAATGCCCCCCCAATCCTTTCCCTATCCTAAAGTGTGTCCAACACCTCAAATTAAGCTTCAGTCAACTAAAAACCATAGGGGCCTATCCATTCTACTGTATGGTAGCATCTTCCAGAAGTTGAAAGCTGCTTCCGCCGCAGCTGAAAGCTTGCAAAATCGCTCCTCACAAACACAATGCATACATCCTTGTCTTTTGACATGCAGGTCCCCCTTCTGCTTGTCACATCGCTAATGATGAGAGTTATTTATGTTGAACATTGAACAAAATGTTTTTTGCTCAATGTTCCAGCACGATGGTCCTGCCCGAGGGGAGACAGTGATGGCTCTGTTGAAGCATCCTGGGGTACAGGGAGCCTTGCTGGTCTTTCTAATTAGGGCTTTACCCCGTCAGTTTCATGAATAGCCACTTCCACCCCAGATGCACATCGCTACATGGTGAGGAAGCCCTTGCCCTGTACAAATCTGGGATGTCAAAATCCACAGCTGCCACCTGGACTCAACGTTCAATGAGCCACAGAAAACCAGCTGCAAGAAGGTACACAGAACACTGGGGCACCGCTGATTCCCTCTGAGTTGTGGCACGTGAACTCTCCACACACTCATCTGCTGCTGGGGAAAGGCAACAGTGCACACACCTGCTTGAGGGGAGAACTCGATCACAAGATCATTACTAAGGTGGCTGCGGGCATACATTTTAATTATCACATGTTGGGCAGTTAATATGCCCAGCGGCTCAGCCCTGCTGCTGAATGTCTCCTGGGACTAGGAACGGTGGCCTGATCTCCCAGCTATGGCTTCAAGAGGCTCTTGCTTCCACAAGCCTGTCTGGCCAAACGCCTTCCTTTTTTTTTTTTTTTTTTTTTTTTTTACAACTTTATTTGGGAGAACAGGAATATGGAAAACCACCACAAACAAATTGGAAAATCTATCACAGGTATCCGTTTTCCTCCACTAAATCCAGCCCCTGCTTCTATGAAGAGGGGAGAAAGAGTACTGTAATACTCTCAGTAGTCTGTAAGTCAGGCTTGCGAGGTGTGACTGTTTTGTTTTGGGGTGAGAGGGAGTTTCTGCTATCATATTTCCTCATTGCTCACCTCTACCAGAGAAGAATGAAGGATCCCAGGAGGTTCATGAACATTAATTATGGAAGAAGAGCCAGGATCCATCTCCAGGTTCTCTGTGTATTTATTTTTGAGAGAGAGAGAGAGAGAGAGAGAGAGAATATCTTAAGCATGCTCTGCACTGCCAGTGTGGGACCCGATAGGGAACTCGAACCCACAAACCACAAGATCATAACCTGAGCCGAAGTCGGACGCTCAACTGACTGAGTCACTCAGGCGCCCTTCTCTATTCTGGCTTTTTGAGAGCCTGGAGAACAGGGACCAGCTATGCTAAGAATCCTTCACTATCCCAGTTATGTTAAGTGCCCCTGCCCTGCAGGTTACAATGTAGCTATTTCCCCCAGCTCACCATGGGGACCAGAAGAATCTCTACCAGCTGCAAGGGGACAAAAATTCCCCCCCACAGCTGGAGTTACCTCAAGCAAGCCTCATGGGGCAGAACTACAGGGAGCAATTAAATATAACGTCCTTTTGAGGTTTCCGGTGTTGATGTCAGATACAGGGGACTAAAACCAGATAAAGGAGGTGCTTCTAGGCAAATCAGTCACCTTAAAGGCAACAAAACCAAACAGTCTTCTGATGACATTCATGATGTCAAAGAAAGCAGAAAGCATTGGAGAAAACCTGGTCCCTTTGTCGGATTGCAAATTCAGAAATTCCAAAACACCACTTCACTAAAATTCTGACTTTGTGCCTGGAGAAAAAAAAAAAATCCCAAGAGTCAGAAAAGAAAGAATATTCTTTCGGCAGGAGTAATGTCAATGCTAAATATAGCATAGCAGATCCGCTATTTCAGATTCACAAACAGACTTTCAAATTCATATTATCCGTTATAATAGTAAACAAAAAAAGAGACTTTCATTTTCCCTTCTAATAGAAAGAAGTGGCATGTAAAGTGGAAAGATCAAGGAATGAGAATCTCCATTTCCAGCAGAATAATAGCCTAAATATTCTGAACCATCCTCTGAATGAAACAACCAAAATGCTAAAATAAAATATTTGTTTCAAAAATCATTTTGAATGCATTGCTGAGCCACACTCAGAAAAGAAGAAGTCTGTAGGTACCAAAACAAAGTGAGGCCAAAGAATAAAAAAACCTTGTAAGGTAAGCAACCATCAAAGCATACTTTCTCCTGGAAGGTTTCTACCAAGCCTTGGAGACCTTGAGCTTCTGCTTTGAAGGCTGCAGGAGACCAGGGGAAGTGAAACACAGGGCTCACTCAGGGCGGGGCATCCAATAGCAGATTCTTGCATAAAGCTGAGACCCCAAAAGTCTTCACTCTCAATTCACAGAAAGGGAATAAAACACAACGTTTTATCTCAAGTTCTCCCTATGAATATATACCTACAAGCAAATCTTCACATCCATTTGAATGCATGATCCCTATCCATTTGTGGCCCCTCGAAATCTGAGGCAAGTAATACAGTCATCTCAATTTGCTAGCATCCTCAGGAGACCATCAGAAGCAAATATGAATGTGTTCTTAAATTAAGTGGCCTTGATTCCAGACTTCCAGATTTTCCGGATAAAATTCCAAGCACAATGAGTGACTTACTGTCAAAAATCACAGAGCAAACCAGGAAACAAAGCCCCGTGAGTGAGAAGCAACAGAAAGGAGATCAGAAGAGCAGAAACTGGAGATGAATTTATGGAAACCATATAAAATAACTAAGCTGAACATCTCAAGAAATGAAGTAAATTTGAGATGTGATCAAGGAATAAGGCTATAAAAGCAGACATACTGATGTGGAAATAAAATTTCTAGAAGTGAAGAATCTAATAATTGAAACTAAAAAGTCAGAGAGGAGGATGTTATGTGGAGAGCCTAAGGGTGAGGAAACCCACTAACAGAAAAATAAAAGACTGTTATAAACCACCTTCTCAAGAAAACATGTAGAATGCCACTGGAGAATGCTGCTCCCACCTTATCCATATAAACAAAGGTTTTAAAAGCACTCAATAATCCATTTATAACTTCCCTTGACCCTATCAGAAGTCAAAGTCATAAAGCAGACAAGTGACACGCATTCCAGAGTAATAAGTCCCCACAAGGATAGACACACACAGTTTTCACCTTTGATGGAGCACAAGAGGAAGAAAGGGGCTGCTACATTAGAAAGTAAAATGTTAAATTCCTGGAAGCCATGTATGGAGTAGCATATTGACTAGAATCAATCGTATATAAGGAGAGTTCACACTTACTTGCAAACTCTTCTCTTTGGATCAGTTGTAGAGTAGGAGACTAAGAAAAGCACTCACCCACCCACCCGCACGGACGCACAGTGGAATAGGCATGGTGAAGGTCAGTAGTTGCTGATGGAGAGGGAAAAATACCACCAGCTTCTTTGGACCCTCTCATACAAAGCAAAACCTTAAATCGCTGTGGGAGGACCCACAGGCCCTCTTACCCTCAGGACTCAAGCTAGTACTTAGTGCTTCTGTGATGGGTCAGGTGTAAAAGTTGTCTGTTCCTGGGGGCAGAAACAGAGTGTGGAGCCTATGTCCTCTGTAATGCAGACATGCCAGTGAGGGCTCAGGGTGGGTGGGGCAGGAACACTAAGCATTGCCCCTACCCCTTCCCCTGCCCTGTAGGCTCTAAGCTAATTACATAACAATAGGAACCACCACTGGAAGAAATGGAAGCTAGCAGCACATACTAAGAATAATAAGAACAAATCCCACTCCTGATTGGATGCACCCTCTCCATATTGACAGAAAGAGGCAGATCCATTACTGAATGTAAATAGTATGGATTTCATTCTCTACTATTCTTCCACACCTATTGAAATGCCTGACATCCAATAAACAAACAAAACCACTATCAGGAAATAAGCAGAAATAGGCTCAGAGAAGATTTAAATGTTAAAATTATTAAAGAGGGACTTGCAAAGAAATATGATTAATATGTTGAAGGATATCATGCAAAAGAAGGAAAATGTGAATGACCAGATGGGGAAATTTTAGCTGGGAGAAGGAAACTGTAAAAAAGAAGTCGAGTGGAAATTCTATAAATTTTTAAAAATGATATCAGATATGAATGCTCTTGGGTGGGTGTATTGGAAGACTAGACAGATAATGAAATAATCAGAGAATTTAAAGAACAGTGTATAAAATTACACAAATCTAAACAAGGGGGAAAGAACAAAAGAAAAAACACAGAATAAATCATTCAAGAACTGTGGGACAACAATACAAAAGGATTATATATATATTATATATTAGTCAGGGCCCCAGCATGGGAAGAGAGAATGAGGCAGAATACATATTTGAAGAGATAAAGACTGAATTTTTTCAAAAATTAATGAAAAATACATCACAGACACAGGTAGCTCAGAGAAGTTCGAAATGATGGATGAACGATAGATACATACATATATACATCATGCCTACCTAGGTCATAGTCAAACTAATGGAAACCAAAGGTAAGGAGAAAATCTTGAGGGCAGCCAGAGAAAAAGTAAAACATTGAATAGGGGGAAGCAAAGATAAGGGTTATAGCATAGTTCCTGCCAGCCAACTCTGCAGCCAGAAGACATTAGAGCAACATCTTTAATACACTGAAAGAAAAAAAAAAAAAAACCTGTCAACCTAGAATTCCATAGCCAGAAAAAAAAAAAAAAAACTTTCAAAATAAAGGGAACTATAAAGACTTGTCTCATAAAAGTAAAAGCTCAGGGAGTTATTTTCTGCCGATGTGCCAATAATCCAAGAAATATTAAAGTTCTTCAGAAAGGAAAAATTGCAGGTAAACAATTAGATCTAAAATAAATAAATAGACCCAAAAGGGTAGAAATAAGAGAGATAATATCTGTTAGTTTCTTATGACTGCTATGCCAAATTACCACAAATTTGGTGGTTTCAAACACCACCACAAATCACTTCTCTTATGTAGTTCTGAAGTCCAGAAGTATGAAATCTGTTTCAGGGAGCCAAAGCCAATGTGTTGCCAGGATAACACTCCTATAGGAGGCTCTTGGAAAGAGCCCATTTCAGTGCCTTTTCTGGCATCTCGAGGTTCATTCCTCGCATACCTGAGATCATGAGGCTTTCCTGCATCTTCAAAGATGTAGCATCTTCTTTTTGCGCCTCTGCTTCTGCCCCATGACCTCTCTATATTTGCAATCTCCTTCTGCCTCTCACTTATAAATGTGCTTGTGATGACATTTAGGCCCCATTCAGATAATCCAGTATAATTTCCTCATCTAGAGACCCTTAACTTAATCATAACTGCAAAGCCTTTGCCATATAAGGTATCATTCACAGGTTGCTGTGATTAGAATATGAATATATGGGGGGGTGCATATTCAGACTACCACAATATAAAAACATTTCCCACCTCATTTTGTGAAGCCAGCATTATCCCAATACCAAAACCATATAAAGATATTTAAAGAAAAGGAAACTATACAGATCAATATTCTTCATAAACATAGGGCAAATTATATTCCAACGAAATGGAGTTTTTAATCAAAAAAGAGTACACTTAACTTGATGAGCACTGAATAATATATGAAACGGCTGAATCACTATGTTGTACACATGAAACTAATATAACACAGTATGTTAACTACATTGGAGTTAAAATAAAAATAAAATAAAATAAAAATGAAGTTTGGATCAACAATTGAAAATCAAAATGTATTCACCACATGAGCAGGTTAAAAAAATAGTATTTTTGGGGCGCCTGGGTGGCTCAGTTGGTTGAGCGTCCGACTTCCGCTCAGGTCATGATCTCGCCATTCCTGAGTTCAAGCCCCACGTCAGGCTCTGTGCTGACAGCTCAGAGCCTGGAACCTGTTTCAGATTCTGTGTCTCCCTCTCTGTTTCTGCTCCTCCCTCACTTGTACTCTCTCTCTCTCAAAAAATAAAGATTATT
>CM053560.1:128863548-129015599 GCA_028646485.1 Cryptoprocta ferox | reverse complement strand
GGCGCCTGGGTGGCTCAGTTGGTTGAGCGTCCGACTTCCGCTCAGGTCATGATCTCGCCATTCCTGAGTTCAAGCCCCACGTCAGGCTCTGTGCTGACAGCTCAGAGCCTGGAACCTGTTTCAGATTCTGTGTCTCCCTCTCTGTTTCTGCTCCTCCCTCACTTGTACTCTCTCTCTCTCAAAAAATAAAGATTATTTAAAAAAAAAAATAGTATTTTTGACAATTCTCAGCTTAGTAAAATTGCAATTCAACTTTCTCAAGGATATCTATAAAAAACCCACAAATAATACCATACTTAATGGTAAAAGACTAGTTTCCCTCTACAATCACAAAAACAAGTTATACCATCTCTTCTCACCACTTCTATTATGTATTATATTGGAGTTCCTAGGTAATATTATAAGGCAAGAAAAAATTTAAAAATGAACAAAAAGTAATTCTTTATTCACAGTCAACATGCAAGTGTTATATGCTCAAAATTAAAAAAGAAAAAAAATATCCAAAAAGCTACTGGAAGTAAAAATGAAGCAAAATCACATGAATAAAAAAATCAATTGTATTTTCATATCGTAGCAATAAAAAATGATTTTTTTTACCATTAGCATCAAAGGTGAAATGGGAGGTACATCTAAAAAATATATAGGGGTGCTGGAGTGGCTCAATCAGTTAAGCGTCTGACTTCGGCTCAGGTCACAATCTTGCAGTTCGTGAGTTTGAGCTTCACGTCCGGCTCTGTGCTGACAGCTTGGAAGCCTGCAGCCTGCGTCGGATTCTGTGTCTCCCTCTCCCACTCCCTCCCTCCCTCTCTCCCTCTCTCTCTCTCTCTCTCTCAAAAATAAACATTAAAAATTACTTAAATAGAAAATAAAATTAAAAATGTAAGAAATTTATACTAAACACTGTATAACACTCAAAGAAATTAAAGAAGACCTAAATAAATGAGAAGGTATACCATGTTCATGTGTAGGAAAATACAATATTGTTAAGATTTCAATTCTCAAATTTCAAAATCTCAGTAGGCTTTCTTAAAAAGGAAAAAAAAAAGAAATCTTAGTTCTTGATCTATACTTCATGATACAGACTAAAATCAACTTGATATATACTTAAATGTAAAACTAAAACTATTTTAAAAGCTTAGAATAAAAATTTTGTGATCTGGCTTTACGCAAAGGTTTCTTAAGCTCAGCACTATTAACATTTTGGGGTGGGTTGTGGGGGGCTGTCTGCGCGTTGTAGGGTGTTTAGGAGCATCTCTGGCCTATACACTCTAGATGACAGTAGAAATCCCTCCAGTTGTGACAATCAAAAATGTCTCTAGACCAATTTTCTCCTGAGGCACAAATATATATCCCTAGTCAAGAACCACTGAGTCAAGTAAAGATTTCTTATCTAGAATACCTAAGTCACTAACCTAAGCAAAACAAAAACAAAAAAAAAACCCAGTATTTTTTTATGTTTTATTTACTTTTGAGAGCAAGAGAGGCAGAGCACAAGCAGGGGAGGGGCAGAGAGAGAGAGAGACACAGAATCTGAAACAGGCTCCAGGGTCTGAGCTGTCAGCACAGAGCCCGACACAAGGCTGGAACTCACGAATCGCGAGATCATTACCTGAGCTGAAGTGGGATGCTTAACTGACTGAGCCACCCAGGTGCCTCAAAAACCCAGTATTTTAAAATCTCTACTCTTTAGGAGACACTTTTAAGAAAATGAAAATCAAGTCACAGATTGGAGAAAAATAGTGGCAAAACCCACAGTTGATGAAGAGTTTATATCCAAAATAAATAATCCAACACAATAGTAAGATAAAATATTTGAAGAGACATTTCAATATCATTAATCACCAAGGAAACACAAAGTCAACAACAATGAAATACTATTTCATACCTATTAGACTGGCAAAATTTTAAAAAATAAAAATACAAAGTACAAAGTACTAGCAAGGATACTAAGCAACTGAAATTTTCATACAACGCTGGTAGGAATGCAACACTTTGGAAGAACAACCATTTTGTAAAATAATTGGGCAGTTTGTTAGAAGTTTAAACATACACTTAATTTCTTTACCCAATATAAATGAAAATATGCATCCACAGAAAGACCTGTATGTGTGAATAGTAACTTTATTAGTAATAACCAGTCTGGAAACAGCCCACATGTCTACCAACTGGTGAATAGCTAAATGAGCCATTGCCTGTCCACTCAACAAAGTAATACTCAGCAATAAAAAGGAATAAGCTACTGATAGATGCAAACAATATGAATGAATCTCGTGAGCATTATGCTACGTGATTGAAGACAGGACAAAGGACCATATTCCACCTAGATGGCATTATGAGAAAAGGCAAAATCATAGAGACAGAAATCAGATCAGTAGTTAAGGCTGCCCTTGAGTACCCCAAGAAACAGGAAAAAAGTAGCTTCTCAAGAGAGGTTAAAGGCCTTACATTGTGGGTTCTAACAAGAACAGATGCAGGAATTCCATTTGTTCAACAAATGTTTAGTGTGCACCTGTTTTGTGCAGGGACTCTTAGTTTGTAGAGATACCATGGTGACAAAGTACAGCGTACAATCTGTGTTCTCATGGAGCCAACAGGGAAAGCCAGGAAGAAAACAGAACAGGGTCACATGATAAAGAGGCTCTGGATGGAGGAATAGCTCTCAGTATGGTGATCCAGGGAGGCAGATGATATAGAACAAGAAGAAATCAACCATTCCAAGCTATGGAGAAAGATGTTCCATTCGGAGGGAGCAGCAAATGCAGAGGCCCAGGGTAGATAGTTAGCTTGCTGTTTTCAAGGAATAAAGCCTGGTTGAAAGATAGTGAGTGACAAAGGGGCAAGATATAAGTGAGAAAGGTACGCAGAGCCTTGCAGAGACAATAAAATTTCAATTTTACTAAAATTACAAGGGCTATTAATGTTCACATGACCACATATGGACTCATACATTTGGAGAAACCTAAAACATATGAATTGTAGCATAAACAATTACTTTCACATATAGGAAATTGCATCTTGAAAGTAAAGGGTCTTCTCTCATTACTGCACAGCCGAAAGAGGTGGCAGATTATGAAGCTTAAGATTCATGGGGCACCTGGGTGACTCAGTCAGTTGAGCATCCAACTTGGGTTCAGGTCATGATCTCACACTTTTTAAGTTCAAACCCAGTTTCAGGCTCTGTGCTGACAGCTCAGAGCCTGGAGCCTGCTTCAGATTCAGTCTTTCAGTCTCAGTCTCTCTCTCTGCGCCGCTCCCCCACTCATGCTCTGTTTTTCTCTCTCAAAAATAAACATAAAAAAAGATTCAGATAGTTTGGGGATAAATTGGAGCTCTAGCTCTTATTAATCATATGACTTTCTAGGGCCTCAATTTTATCATCTAGAAATGGGGATAGTAAATACAATTCTGTTTTTTCTTTACCTTGCAGAGCTCTTATATGGAACAATTAATCATATGGAAATACTCTGTAAAGAGTTAATTCCCTTAGAAGATATAAATTATTATACATACTTCTAGAATAGAATGTTCTGTGATTGATTCTGATACAATATAGTACATGTTTCTGCTACAGTAACCACAGATAGCCAACTTTTAGTATTCTTGCTAATTGAGAAAATTATTCAGGTAATACAAAACTTATTTTATTTCCCTCTGAAATAGATTATATTTTATAGCATATTGGCTTTATAATTATGTTTAGCCTGAGTTCTTACATAATTTGCAGGCTTCTGAAAATGAACATTTCCAAAACTGAACTCATTACTCCCCGCCAATGGCAGCCTTGTTCTCTCATATATGCCTTCCTTGGCATTACACTGTGTATCTATCACCCAAAGTAGAAACACTTCCACTCTGTGCCCTTTATCCCTACTCCCAACCAACCACCAAGGCCTCTCACTCCTTAGACACCTCTTGTAAATTTTAGACCCTTCCCTCATTTTCATAAACTCGTCTTCCTTGGGAACCTCATCACCTGTCTGGAAGACTAAAAACTGCTATTATTTCTGGGGTACTCATTATGTGCTAGGCACCGTTCTAAGTCCTTTACAATCTTCAGACAGCCCATGAAGGGTACTGCTTAGGACTCACAATTTATAAATGGGGAAACCAAGGCACAGAATGTTTAAGTACCCTTCCCAACATCATAAATCTGATAAATGACAGAGCCAAGATTACACACACCCCCACACACAGTGAGTCTGAGTCTAGAGTCTAAATTCATAAAAACCTCCTCTGTGCCAGGTTCTAGGTCACCTAACTTCCTCACACCCTGGACTTCCCTCCACATGACTGCCACAAAACTTTCTTCCAAAACCAATCTCATCTTGTCATTTCTCTGCTTTTAATAACATCCTATGAGCCCATCATTGCCTTCAGGAGATACTTCCTAACATGAAAAATCAGGGCCTTAACCACTTAGCCCAAATCTCCTTTCTCATCTATCATCAGATCCCATCATCCACCCACTGTCTTATAGTCCTGGTGCCCTGAGATTTCCACAGTGTAAGGTCCAGGCCTCCCAGCCTCTGCAACTGCTCTTTTTGTACTGGAAAAGACACTCCCCTATTTCTCTGCATGTGCCAATCTGACTTCAAGAGACAGATCAAATAGCTCTCAACCTGTTTTATCATTATACAGTGGGCATAATTATTCTCTTCCTCAACTCCCAAGGGAACTATGAGGACCAAGTGATATTATGTAAAATCACTGTAAGACCAAAATACTCATGTGGTAGAGAATAAGCAAAGCTATTCAACTATAAGGTTTTACAGTCTTCCCCACTCCCTCCAACCTGCCTTGGAGAAGGATTCATAGCCTTCTTTTTCTTGGACTGATGAGGCAAACATGGGAAGCCCAAAAGAGACATTCAACCGGTCAAAATGTCAGTTTTAAGGGTTTGTACTGAAAAAGGAGGGGTTACTGTGATCTACTATTTATGTATGTGCTGACTGATAACAGTCCGAAAGATGAGGACAAACTGAGGATGGTTTGAATGTGTTTTATATATTCCCTGTCATACCTTCTCAAGAGAGATAAAAATAGTTCTTTATGTGGTTTGGGGGTTTCTTTTTTTTCCCCTCCCCAAGAAAAGCACCGTGTGTGAGCCATGGGAGGCTGTGGTGGTGGAGGGAGATTACCTCACGTTCAGAGACATACAAAAGTTACTCTTTGCTCTTTTAGGATATGATAAAGGCAGGGTGGAGGGGTCTCCAGTTGCAATTTTTTATTTTATTTTGCAATTCCAATTACTTATTTTAGAGAAAGAGAGAGAGCAGAGGCACTTAAGCAGGGGAAGGGCAGAAAGAGAGAGAGGGAGAGAGAGAATGTTCAGTGCTGTCAGCTCAGAGCCCAAGGCGGGGCTCGATCCCAAGGACTGTTGAGATCATGACCTGAGCTGAAATCAAGTCAGATGCTTAACCAACTGAGTCACCCAGGTGCCACTTTGGGCTTCTGGCTAAGATTTCTGTGAAAGATGTGTCAATATAAGACCAACATGCAGATGGGATTGAAACAACTCACCCCTTGTGGGTTTAAGTCTCCCTTTAATCCTACCATGCAGGTAAATGCGCTCTTGTCTCTGCTTGCAATGGACTTTGTTATTCCCCTGTTCTGGTGTAATGTGCTGTAACAGAGTTCTGTTAACATGACTTACACACACATGCACACTTCCCCTGTAGATGGCGAGTGCCTCAATATTACCATCATGTTCCTAATACCTTCCATAGTTCCTAGCCCTGGTTGCCTGAAGAGATGCAAATCCCAGGACAAGGAAAAGGCACAGTTCACTTTCTCCAATTCCAATTCCTTTTATTAAAAGTGTCCACAGAGAGAAGTCTTCATGTTCTTGTAGCTCATTTGCTAGTTCTAATATTCATCAGAAGTCATGCTTTACAGAAAAGAAAAAGAGGATTTCACCAGGAGACAAGAGGTCTGAGGTTTAGAACCACCTCAGCCAGGGAGGATCTCTAGACAGGTCTGGCCATGCCCCAAGTTTCAGTTCCTCACTAGCAACTGAGAAATCGGGACTCGATAATCTTTATGGATTTTTAAGCTCTAACATTCAGTGATCCTTTAGTAACACTTGGCCCTATATGCCTCTGGCAGGGGTCCACGAAGGGGGTGGGGGCAAAACACAAACACACACACACACACACACACAGCCCACAAAATTCTAGAAGTGAGAGGTTTTCACTTCACTCGAGTTTCTGTTTTCCTCGGACCACTTCTGTTGCCGCTCGCTCTCCTCAGCAGAAAGCTCTGCTCTTCCTACCTGATCAGGTGAGAGAGAGAGAGAGAGAGAGAGATAAAGATAAAGGCCAGAGAGGATGCAAAATGATTTGCAAAGAAGCCAAAAGGGGAATTCTGTAACTGTGTATTGTTCCACTCTGTTCTAATTTAAAACCACTTACAAGTGACAACACCCAACCTGAGGCAGGTGCCGCGTGGTAGCTCATTATACGCTGGGGACCCCGTGTACATCTTTTTTCTGAGAACAGCTATTGTCTTCCAAGGAAAAGCTTTTAGCCTAATGGCAGGCTGAATAGAACATTGCCTCTGTGAGAATATTTTTAAGAAAAAGAAAAAGAGAAAGGTATTCTTTAGCATCTACAAATGCAGCTTCTTGCCTCCCCCACCTCAGGGCCTCCTGGAAAGAACTGTGTGTGAGCCATGGGAGGCTGTGGTGGTGGAATGAGATTACTTCACCTCCGGAGACATACAAAGGTTACGCTCTGCTCTTTTAGGGTAGGATAAATGCAGGGTGGGGATGTCTCCAATTGCAAAACTAGCAGGTCCCCCTGCTCCCATGCACCTTTGTTGTCTTCTGACTTCTCACAAGTCAGTGAGTCAGGCGGTGACGAGTCACTTCGAGAATGAGAGTTTCTAATAAGAGAACTGCATTTTCCCTAAGATGATTCCCACAATTTAATTCCTCCTTTCAGGTAACTCTTGAAAACAGTCAAGACAATATTGTTACAGGGTCTGCATGCACCGATGACCAAAGAGGGGAAAAATAAAGCTCCTGAAAAAAAAAAAAAATGAAGCATCCACCACAGAGACATACTGCCCCCCCCCCCCCGACTAAAAAGGGGCCCAACTTCCTCGGGGCTGAAATGGGGAGTTTGAATATGAGGTTGGTTATGGACGACATGTGGAGAAAATGGAAAAGTCAACAAAATGGCGGTGGGCTTTAATAAGCAGCATGTCCTGTTTGTGTGCCTTTCTGGGGAATCTCCCAGTAGAGGACAGATATCTAAGGAGGGGGCCACCCTGGAACTCTGGGCTAGAGGCCTGGGGTCTCCTCCCTGAGCCCCCACTTACCACCCTAGTGGGTGCAGGCTGGTTATTTACCTTTAGTAAGCCTTAACTTTGTTTGCCATCTGAAAAATGGAGAGTATTACAACTGTGACAGCAGGCTGAGCCCTTCTGTAAGAAGCAGAAAGCAGGCCTGGTTTAGGGAATGGCTGAGCCTCAAAGACACAGGACCATCCTCCCTGGGCTTCTCACCCTCGTGCACTAGGGTTTGAGTAAACAATGACCTTCAGTTCATGGGGCGCCTGGGTGGCTCAGTCGGTTACGCATCTGACTCTTGGTCATGATCTCACAGATTGTGAGTTCGCGTTCAAGCCCCACATCGGGCTCTGTGCCTCTCTCTCTGCCCCTCCCCCACTCATGTGCACATTCACTCTCGCTCTCCCTCTCAAAATAAATAAATGTTAAAAAAAAATGACCTTCAGTTCAAATCCAAAAAGCCAACACACACACACACACACACACACACTCCCTGAAAAGCACATAAACTTAAGAAAGTAAGACTTCTCAACTCATTACTTGGAAGTTGCATATTCCGAGCATCTGCTACTCAAAGTACCTATTAACACAAAAGGTACTAAGGATTTAACCATGCAAAGGGTAACCATGCCAGAAGACCATTAGCCAATGGAGCCTAGTCTCAAAAGCACTAGAAATGACTTCCTGGATCGACCTTGCCTTCCAAACCTGTCCCCAGACCTGCTCATGTGATGCCTTCTGCTCCAACCTGGTGGATCCGCCACTCCATTCTCTTGGACACTGTTCACGCCTCACTCACACTCTGCTCTCCAAACCCCAAAGGTCTGGGACTCCTTTAACATCTGGAATCCTTCCAGTCAGGAAGGGCCTGGACCTGCTAATTCCCCAAAGCCTCACCCACCAGCAGCCTAAAGCTAGAATGAGCTGTATGTCCTTTTGTAATGGCTCCTTTTATCATCAATTTCTTGTCAAGCCTGTCTTCTCTGTAATGATTTCAGGGACAATCTCCCAGAGAAATTCTCTGCTCATGGTCCCAATGAAAAGGGCAGACAGTGACTTTGCTCTTGGAGCTCTGCCAGCATTTTGGCTCTGAGGCCTCAGATCTCAAAGTGTAAAGTGAGCTTCTCTGGGGAGCATTGTGAGCACCCATCCTCAATTCTCCAGACACCCACGAAAGATGCACCAGGGAAATTGGGCTACCACTGAACTGAAAATATAGTTATTGAGAAAATAAGGCTAAATATTTCCGGGAAAATACCTATTTATTTTTTAAAAATTTAATGTTTATTTATTTTTGAGAGACAGAGAGAGCACAAGCAGGGGAGGGCAGGGAGAGAGGGAGACACAAAATCCAAAGCAAGCTCCAGGCTCCGAGCTGTCAGCACAGAGCCTGACACGGGGCTTAAACCCATAAACTGTGAGCTCATCACCTGAACTGAAGTCGGACACTTAACCAACTGAGCCACTCAGGCGCCCCAGAAAATATCTTTCTAAAAAGAAATGTTTTTGAAAAATACATCAAATCACATTATCCTTCTAGGAGACTCTCTAGAGCCCAGACCCCCAGAAGGAGTAAAAGTAACCAATAAATTGTCCTTGATAATCTCTAGCCTGGGACTTTGGGCCAGACCACCAGGGAACCAGTCTCCAGCAAGGGACCTACCTTCTGCCTGGGGCCCAGAACCACGCTCTTATGTCTGAGGTTTCTGAAACACGACTGAAGTGATAATCATAGGCAGTGGAAAGAATGTCTTCCGGAGCACAAAATACCTCCTTATGAGGAGGAAGGGTCAGCCATTGCACCAGAAACTCACCAAATCCCAGCTAAATACGCTGGAGCTGGCCCGGCCCCTGGGAGGGAGGCAGCAGGTGAGATCACTGAAGCTCACCTGGAGGAGGCCCGCAGGCAGGCGAGACTTGAGCTGCTGGCTCCTTTGCTGTTTTCTCCTCCTAAAACAATGCATCACAGTTTGTGGTTCAAAGGAAGTTAAGAGGTTTTGTTACTGATTTACAGGCATGGTTAATTGCAATTTGGAGGGTAGGTGGTGTTTATACTGTGCGGGATATTTCTTCTCTCTGAAACACAACCGTGGCATACGTCCGTGTATATGTATCGCAACCTGCCGAGAAAATTGCTTCTTCTGCAGCCCAGAATCCGTAGCCCAGGGTCTGAGACTACGTTCCAAGCACTGCAGCCCAGCCACGCAATCTCAGCTGCGTACCGGGATCCGAGGAGTCAGAATCTTCTCCCCGCCCTCCTTCCTGCCACAGCATCTGAAACACCCACCGCAGAAAGGCTTGCACGGAGTTGGTAATGGAAAATAAACTTCACCGTGAGCAGGAAGAGGGCAATACATCCGGTTGTGGTCAACTCAGTGTGAATTGCTTAAAAACTAAGCTGGCTCCTAGTGATGTGAGGACACAAAACAGGGAGGAGGGAAAGTTCTGGTTCTGAGTGGAACCTGAATGGTAACGCTGAACACTTGTTCGAATGACAGCACGAGAACTTCTGTTGTGGGTACGGACTCCGCAATCAGAGTAACAAAATCGGAAACCGGGAACCACCACGGGCCAGGGTATTTAACCCCCCTGAGCCCCGCTTACCTCACCTGTAACGTGGATGACTTCAACCACCATAACAAAAGATACCAACCAGCTGCATAGTCCATATAAATAAGACTGTACGGGTGCCTGGGTGGATCAGTCAGTTAAGCATTTGACTTCAGCTCAGGTCATGATCTCACAGTTTGTGAGTTTGAGCCCCGCATCAGGCTCTGTGCTGACAGCTCAGAGCCCGGGGGCCTGCTTCAGATTGTGTCTCCCTCTCTCTCTGCCCCTCCACCGCTCACACTCTATCTCTGTCTCTCGGTCTCCTTCTCTCTCTCTCAAAAATGAATAAACTTCAAAAAAAATTTTAATAAAAATTAAAAAATAAAGGCTCTGTACTACCAAAGCAGGTTACAACTCATCTGGCATGACCTGGCAATAGAGATGCTAGCATGGTCAGGACACTAGCCTTTGTCCTATTTTAGCTGATGACCTCAGATTAGTCCCAAGCCCGGCTCCAGATTTGCAGGGCCCGCTGCAAAATGAAACTGCAGGGCCCCATGTTCAAAATCTTTTTTAAGACTTGAAACAAAGCGCATGGCCCTTCCAAGCATGGGATCTATGCCCCTGTGCTGCTGGCACACCTAGGAAGAATCGCTCTCATTAGTCTTTTCTTGTGGGGCAGAGCCCCGGCTTCCTCAGGGTTCAGCTCGAGGACTGTCACTTGCAAGTCCATTGTGTCAAAAGGAAAGTGAACTGCATGCATAGCATCATCATACAGGCCCTCCCCATGCCTGCCTGGGCTACCTCTTGAGATGAACAAACAGCTGAGGTATCAGCACATGTGGAAGAGGGAAAACTGTCATGACACATGAGAGGATGCACTTTGGATTACAGATCTTATGCAGCAGACAGAAGACAGCCTCCTTTGATTCATATAAATGTGCTCTAAGATTTCTTTTTTTTTAACTGTACTATTTCATAATAGCAAATTATTTAGGGACCTTTACCATGTCTCCAGTCCTCAGAGCAGGAATGATCTTTCTAGTTATGACACCAGCCAAAGCACCTGGGTCAGCAGACGAAAAGCTGTGAGGGCAGAGGCAATCCATCCCGTAATCATACATTGGCTCCTGCCCGGCTCCTATTTAGAAACTGACACTTCAGAACACAGGCTCACGTAAATCCACTTATGTAAATAATTGTTCAGCCAAGGTCGCACTAGAAAAAAACCGCTGTCTCTCACTTCCAAGAACGGCTCACATGTGAGTGGGGGACTCCGTGACTATTACAGAAATTGCTCTTAAATTCATAAAACACGTAAGAGAAGTTTTTGGAAAATCCCTTATTATTCATTAAAGCCTTTTAGGGCTTCATTAATTCAGACGGGATAATCAGTTGTTGATTAGCCAGGTTGTTAAGCATCCATTGTCAGATGCTGATGGGGTGTGTGAGAAATTACATTTCACATCCACCAGAGTCAACTGAATGCAGTTAGCACTTCATCAGGTAAGTCTGCATCTTCTGGGGATAAGTAAGCCAGATCTTTACTCCCCAGTCTTTTCTTTCATCTCGAGAACTTTTCTATATTGCAAGGCCCTCCTCGTTCTTTTGGATGGTTTCTCTTGCCTATCTAAGGTCTAAAATATGTCAGAAGCCAACTTTGAAAGCTAATTGGTTACAGGTAAGTCACACTGTGCTCAGGGCTTTGATGTTATGGGGGCACTTGTGTGTGCATATGCGTGTGTGTTGGTTTGGTCTGACTCTTCTTGGCTAGAGCTTCCTCCACATTGTCAGCCCTTCAGATCCAAAGGGTGTTTGAGTCATTGAGGGGGTTCTTCAGCCAGGGCTCCAAAACTCCACTTCCTTCCTTCCCAGCCCTTGTCTGGCCATGGGAACAGTAAATTCAGTGAGCGTGGGGAGGAGAGGCCCTGGATTCGAGGTTGGAAAATGTGACTCCAGTCCTGGTTCTGTTTTAGGAAAGGAAGTGACTGTCACCAGTAAACTGTTCTTAATTCCAACAAGTCTTCATCTCCCTGACAATTTGCAATTTATTCTTTTTTTTTTTTTTTTTTTTTTTTTGCCTTTAACAATGGAGCAACATTAATATTTACTCTTTGGGCTGTACCGAGAGTTGAAAATACATTTCTATAAAATGGTCCTCAACCCTTATGGATCTTCTGATCTCAAAGGGACAGGAAGCTTCCAAGGCTGCGAGGACACCCCATAACCACCAAATCCTCAAAGAAGGTTGTTATTTTTGACTCACGGAACTGCTCTAGGTGGTCAGCGCTATTGGACTCAGGCATGGCTGTGATGGTCACCAGTGGACATGAATTCCCTCCCAGCGTCTGGCAGAGAATCTCCTGGTGGAAGTAGACCTGCTTGGGGTTCACGCTTTTTTCCAGGATGTCAAGGTGAGTCTGGAGCAGAGATGAAGCAGAAGTGATTGTTATTCATGAAAGATTTTGATAACAGCAGTAGAAAACGTCAGTAAAGCTTATATTCATATAACTCCAATTCATATAACTCCAAGTTATATTCATATAACAAGTACTTATAGGCTACAAGTACTTTTATTCACCTGATGTGCTCGATATGGGGCATTAAGTGATTAAAAACAGGGTGATCCCTACTAGCTAGAATAAGTTCAGGGAGGCTTAACAGGAAACAGTTTCTGCACATGTCTGTGCAACAGAATATCTATTTCCAAGTGGCACTGAAAGCAAGAGGGCAGGGCAGGCACAAAGTTCCCCATTGCTAAGCCATGTATAAAGAATGTGGCTGCCATGAAGGTAGAACATGCCCAGGGCACTATGAGACAGAGAGCTTCAGCGGCACAAGGAACATAAAGAACATTGTGATACATCGAAGGACAGCACAAAGCGTGATCTGGGGGGGATGCGAGGTGAAGAGAACAATCACCTGGTGGTGATTAATTTTCCCTGCCCTATCTTTCCATTCAAACACTCATTTAAAACACAGACAGACACAGAAATGGAATAGTCATTGAAACTAAGACTCTTGGTCAACACTCTTTAAGACCTCTGACTATATTTTCACTAGCTCAAATTGTGGGATTAATCAGAAAGAGGTGAAGAGTCTTCCTCCCACCCACACCGTATACCCTGACAACGGTGACATAGTAACCTCAGTAACCAGAGGGAGAAGCTGTCCCCTCCAGCATAGGACCATCAGTGTATAAAAATTATCCTTCCAGCTGAAAAGCTCAAGTTTTCACCACAATCAAGTAGGCATCAGGGACAAGGAGGAACTGCCCACCTTATTCTTTTGAGAAATAACAAGCCTGTTAGGTACATGAAACAAATATGAATCCTATGAAAATATGTATAAAATATTCATAAAATATATTATAAAAGGGAGCAGTGCTCAAAATACTTTACTCAAAAAGTAAAGGATGTGCTTAATTGTGAAAAGCATTCACTGTGGAAGTGGTAGGCCGACAAATGACTCTCTCAAAGATCCACGCCCTAATCTTTGGAACCTATAAATACGTTACCTTCCATGGCAAAAGGAATTTTGCAGATATATTAAGGATTAAGGTTTACTTGAGATGGGGATTTTCTACTGCATTATTCAGCTAGGGCCGATCTAATCTCAAGTGCTTAAAAGCAGGGAACTTGTCCAGTCTGCAGAGAAACAGAGACAGCAGCACGAGGACTCAGGCTGTCATTGCTGCCTTTGAAGATGGAGGAAGCAGGTCAAAAGCCAAGGGACATGGTGTCCTCTAAGAGCTGGAAAAAGCAAGGAAATGGATTCTTCTCCAAGAGCATCCAGAAGGAACATACCCCAACACCTTAACTTTGTCCCAGTGAGACCCATGTTGAACTAACCAAAAGAGCTATAAAACAAAACAAAACAAAACAAAAAAGCTTATTGTTTGAGCCACCAAGTTTGTGACAATTTGTTAGAGCAACAACAGAAAATTAATACACAAATAAACAAGAAAAAGAATTGTCTAAACTAACTAAAAATTTTAGCATCTGGGTAAAAGTAGACTAAAACCTATTGTACTCTATTGAAATATCTGGGTTGTAAGGAGAAAGAAAAAGTCCCAAGGAAAGAAAAGATTACTAGATGACTCTGTATGATCTTTCCTCCAGCTTTGGGAATAGCTGAAAACTTGACCCTGAGTCATATTCTCTTTCTAATTGAAACCCCAAATCATCTACCCCCACATGTCCTACTGACTTTATGTCTGCCTCAACATAACTTTACTAGTCTAGGAAATCTTGCCCAGGAAAATATAAATCACAAATAAATTTATTGTTCATTCCAGAAACATCTCATCAACTCTTGGATTCAAGATGCAAGGAGCCCCTGTCCTCAAAATTCTTGCCTTACAGTGTTCCCCAATCTTAAACCACTGTGTCAGGATATTTACCCAATGATAATCAACCCCCACATTAAAAAAAAAAAAACTTTATTTTGAGAGAGAGAGAGAGAGAGAGAGAGCATACACGCACATGAGTGGGGGAAGGGCAGAGAGAGAATCCCAAGCAACCTTCGTGCTGTCAGAACAGAGGCCAAAGCAAGGGTCTAACCTACGAACTGTGAGATCATGACCTGAGCCAAAATCAAGAGTCAGCACTCAACCAGCTGAGCCACTCAGGGGCTCCTAAATAACCTTCTTTTAATAAGACTTTAAAGACTTAATAAATATCTCACCTTTTCCTTACCCCTTTGAGATATTATGAAGACCCTGTCACCCCTTTGAGATATTATGAAGATCCTTCCTTGTCAAGTATATTAGTTTCCTCTTGCTGCTATAACAAATTGCCACAAATTTAGTGGACTGAGGCAACACAAATTTATTGCCTTACAGTTCTGGAGGGTCAGAAGTCCAAAATGGGCCTTACTGGACAAAGTCAAGGTATTGGGAGAATTATACTCCTTCTGGAAGCTCTAGAGGATAATTCATTCCCTTGCCTTTACCAGTGACTAGAGGGCACCTGTGTTCCTTGCCTCACGGTGCCTTCCTCCATCTCCAAAGCCAGGAATCCATAATTCCCACCTCTGCTTCCATGGTCACATCCCCTCCTCTGACCCTGACTCTTCTGTCTCATTCTGTCATGTTTGAGGACCCTTGTGATTACACTGGACCCAACCTGATCATCTAGAACAATCTCCCCATCACAAGACTCTTAATTTGATCACATTTGCAAAATCTCTTGTACTCCATAAAGTAACATCTTCACAAGTTCCAGGGATTAAGATGAGAACATCTCTGGGGCGCCTGGGTGGCTCAGTCAGTTGAGCGTCCGACTTCAGCTCAGGTCATGATCTCATACTCTGAGTTCAAGCCCCGCGCCAGGCTCTGTGGTGCAGCTCAGAGCCTGGAGCCTGCTTCGGATTCTGTCTCCCTCTCTCTCTGCCCCTCCCAACTCGCACTCTGTCTCTCTTTCAAAAATAAATAAACATAATAAAAAAATTTTAAAAACAATATGAGAACATCTTTGGCTGGGGGTGGGGAGGTAGGGGGGGAGCCATTATTCTGCCCAACACACCAAGGGAAGCAATAAACTCAGGTCTGTCTTAGAAACAGCTTGCTCTGGTGATATTTCTGGGACCAGCATTTGACACAATAAAGGAATCAGAAGGAGCATGTCTATCCCAGATTCCAGAGAAGAATTCAACGGAGGCCCATGTAACCATCCAAACCTTTGTACTTCATTCTTGTGATTGTTCATTGAGTAACGAGTACCAGGTATTGTTGAGATGCCCTGTGCTGTTGATACAGAGGTAGTCACACACACACACACACACACACACACACACACACACACACACCAGAGGAGACAAGTTAGCTAACAAAGTGTATATATACAAATATACACAAACCAAAAGGTCTATGTAGCTAGCTAGGTATGAACATGGAAGAAATCCCAGGGCTGATGATTTTCCTCGGCTAAGGTCAGCTTCATCTCTCAAGACCACATGCATTCCTAGTCAAGAGTGGTTAGGGCAAAAGAAGCTGTGCCTGGGAGTCCAGAGACCTTCACTGAGCCCTTTCCATGTATGCTGTGTGGTTCTTTACCCTGTGTCCTTTCTCAAGGTTGAGTCAGTTTGGCTCTGGTAAAGCCTAGTTTTGTGTGTTTGCCAATCTAACTAAAATCAACACCACTGCTCCTTATTGAGAAGAATGGGGAAGTTGTGCCCTACAATGAAGATTATTTTTAAAAAGTAGGCATGTGTGTTTGTGTGTGTAGATAATCCTATAAATGTACATACACATACATACAAAAAGTCATCCTTGGGTCTTACTTCCTTCTGCAACACTAGATGCCAGAGGAGAAGTATTCCTGCTTAGTGTTTGAAAGTAGGAAGGATTGTTACCCAGTAAACATACCACCAACCAACTGTTTGCTCACACACACATGTGGCACATTCACATGTGCAAGAGCTCAGAAAACACATCACCTTATTCCTCCTGAAAATAATAACTTGAAGACATACTGCCCCAAAATCAAACTAAGAAACAATATACTAGGACAGTCCAGTTACACAAGGCTTGAGTCTGCACAACTATTGAAACATGGTTATTATGTAATACAAACATAAAATACAAACATGATAATACAAATATAAAATAATAAACAATTCCATAAAGCAAATATAAATATAATACAAATGTAAATATGTACAAATATAATAACACCATGATAAAAATAATTATGTAGGGAGAAAATACATATTATCAATTCTTAATAATATCATCTGGTTCTAAAATGAAATTAAAAAGAGATGTACAAGGGAAGAATTAAGTAAAACAAAATATTAACTTTTTAAACTTTCAGACATACTGATATTAGATAATCCTTAAAAATGGAAAGGCAATATATAGCAAGATGACTAAGATGGTAGGCTCTTGCGTCAAACTGCCTAGAATCAAATTTGGGCTGTGGGCTCTGGAAAAGTTATGTAAATTCTGTACTTAGCCTCTTTGTGACTCAGTTTTCTCATCTTTCAAATGTGTATAAAAATACTCACCTTATCCAGTGGTTGCTATTTAGCCATATACATGTGAAAAGTGCCTGTCATATAGGAAACACTCAATTTTACTTGTTATCATTGATAGAGAAATAGAGGTTCAAAAATGTTTTTTATTAGTTATTTATCTATTTTTATTAATTTGAGAGAGAGAGAGCATCTGAGCAGTGGAGGGAGCAGAGTGAGTGAGGGAGGGAGGGAGAGAGAGAAAGAGAGAGACAATCCCAAGTTGGCTCCATGCTCAATGCAAAGCCCAAAGTAGGGCTCAATCTCATGACCCTGGGATCATGACTGAGCCAAATTCAAGAGTCAGATAGTCAACTGAGCCCCAGGTGGCCCCAAATATGTTTTTTAAGAACAAAAAGGGAAACACTAACTGAATTATAAATACTAAGGAGAAAAAAACATCAAAGAAAATATGATTGATCCATGTTGCATAAGAAAGAGAGAGTGGGGGAGGGGAAAAGAGAGAAAATGAAAGAGAAAGAAAGAAAGAAAGACAGACAGAAAGACAGAAAGAAAGAAAGAAAGAGGAAGGGGAAGGGAAGAAGGAAGGGAGAATGGGAGAGGAAGGGAAGGAGGGAGAGAGAAAGGAAGGAGAGAAAGAAGGGAATAAGGGAAACAGAAAGAAAGAAAAGCAAAGAAGCATGGAAAATAGCATAAAATCAAAATGACAGAACACCAAAAATTGTTATAAGTAAGGATTAAACAGCCTCATTAAGTGACAAAACCTTTCAGATTCATTTTTTTAAATCCCATTGCATATTATAAATAAAAGTACTTTCAGAGAATGGAAAAAATATATAATGTGTATGAAAAACACTCCTAAATTATCTATTTTGTTTGCCTCCACTAAAATATTTTAGGAGAGAAATATTGAAACTTGAAGAATAAGCAAACATAAATTAAAGCAGGCATGGTGATAGTAATATATGACAAAGTCATATTTAAGACCAAGTACATTAAAAGGGATTTAAAAATCTTATTTTGATAAAGGGCACAATTCACAATGAACATATAAAACTCATAAAACTTAAGAATTAAGTAACATAGCCTGAAATATACAATGCAAAAACAGCAGAAGGGGAAAAATAGTATGAGTGGGAGAGTCTTTAAGAAAGTGTTGAATAAATCACTTGCACAAAAATAATGATATATAGCATTTGAATAGTACTGTTTTTTATAGATAAATGTCAATTTTTGTCTTTACAAGAGCATTATTTTTTTCTTTTTCTCAAACATCCACACAACGGTAACTAAAATTAATCATATACAGGGCCTTTTAAAAATTCCCTAAATTGGGGTGCCTGGGTGGTTCATCCAGGTAAGCATCCAACTCGATTTCAGCTCAGGTAATGATCCCACGGTTTTTGAGTTCAAGCCGCATGTCAGGCTCTATGCTGACAGAGCAGAGCCTGCTTGGGATTCTCTCTTTCCCTCCCTCTGCTCTGTCCATGTCTCTCTCTCTCTCTCTCTCTCTCTCTCTCTCTCTCTCAAAATAAATAAATAAACTTAAAAAAATTTTTTAAATAAATACATAAAAATAAAAATTTTTTTAATTAAAAATAAAAATGCCCTATAGTTTCCCTCCCTCAAAAGTAGAAATTGTACAAACTGCATTATCTGACAAGAATTTAATGAAGTTAGGGATATGTAAAAATGGTTTGAAATACAGCAAAAGTCAAACCATTAGGGAATAGAAAAATATCCTCCTGAAAGAAGGCTCATGGAAGAAATTCATGTATGAAAAGGAAAGTCAGTATTAAATCAGTGTAATTAAAGTCCTGGTAGGAGAAATGGACATCTGGTCTCCCGGGAGAGATGGCACAGGACAAGAATGGAAATGTCCCTTTCAGAATGTCAGCCATGTCTCACCATCCCAGTTAAGGGAAATTCTAGAAACTTAGTTAAAAGCATGAAGATAGGGGCTCCTGGGTGGCTCAGTCGGTTAAACATCCCACTTTGACTCAGGTCATGATTTCACAGTTTGCAGTTCGAGCTCTGCATCGGGTTCTGTGCTGACTGCTCGAAGCCTGGAGCCTGCTTTGGATTCTGTGTCTCCCTCTCTCTCTGCCCCTCCCCTGTGCATGTTCTGTCTCTCTCTCAAAAATAAATAAACATTAAAAAAAAATTTTAAGAGAATGAAGGTAGTTGTGAATTTAGGTGATACTCTCTGTGATCATAAATTCTTCTAATCACTTTCATAAGTTTCTGGGTGAAAGCTGCTCCCAATATTGGTTATTATTGAAATCTGGACGGAGTGGACCCTGTCTCATGATTACTCTCATGATTCCAAGCCCCCAAACTGGGAAAGCAATATTCTCTTCTGCAGCATCTCACCAAAATGTGTTCTGCAGGACATTACTAAGTGCTGGGGTGTGGACAGGGAGGTGGAGGGGTAAGAATTTCACAGCCAAAGCACTCAGAACATGGAGAGTTAAAGAAACCGATAACATTTTCATGGCTGCAGAACTTTTCAGATTCTTTAAAATGACAATATCATGGGGCACCTGGGTGGCTCAGTTGGCTAAGCATCCAAATCTTGGCTTTGGCTCAGGTCATGATCTCATGGTTTTGTGAGTTCAAGTCCTACACCGGGCTCTGCGCTGGCAGCATGGAGCCTGCTTGGGATTTTCTCTCTCCCTCTCTCTCTGCCCCTCCCCTACTCATGCTGTCTCTGTCTCTCTCTCAAAATAAATATGTAAACTTAAAAAAAATAAACAAAACACCAATATGCACTGTGAACCTAGAAGAAAAACTGGTGAACGGTGCTTCATGAATTTATGTGACCAATAAATTCTTTTTCTCTAAAGATCACAGGATAGTGGAATAGTAAAGAATATGCTTTGGTCTTTGCTGAACTGTTTCCATGAGGATTTTTGTTTTGTTTTGTTTGACATTTCATTATGGCTACAAGGGTCCTCATGGGCGTGGGGGAGCCTTCTCAACACAAGAACTGACCATCGTTCTGTGTTGTCACAAAGTTACAAATAGGCCATAGCTCTTTGGTGTCTCATGCCAAATCTAAAAATAATAATAAAATCTAGATTTTATAAGTCATGTAACCTGCTTCCCAAAGCAGATTTGGAGGCAGGTTGGTCTACATGGAAGTCATCAAACACAATTAGGTATGAAAGAAAAAAGTGAAAAAGAGGGGGACCTAGGTGGCTTAGTCGGTTAAGTGTCCAACTGCTGGTTTCGGCTCAGGTCGTAATATCATGGTTCATGAGTTCGAGCCCCATGTCAGGCTCTGCATTGAGAGAACAGAGCCTGCTTTGGGTCCTCTCTCTTCCTCTCTCTCTGCTCACTTGCTCTCTCTCTCAAAATAAATAAATAAACTTTTAAAAAAGTAAAAAGCAAAGAAACATGGTGCCCATGAACACTGTCCTTCAAGACAGCATCAGCTTATAGACGGCAGCCACGCTTGTAGTGAGCCCTGCATAATATACAGAGATGTCCAATCACGATGTTGTACAATGAAACTAATGTCACACTGTGCATCGACTATACTCAAACAACAGACACAACACTGTCACCCTAGCCTGTCCCCCAGCAGCAAATGCAAGAGGAAGCAAAGTTTCAAAGTTTTCTTCTCCTATGAATTCTCTGGTAAATGTTCAATTATTATATTTTTATGATTAATAATATCACAACTCAACAATGCCTAAGCTCATTTTATTGAAACTGTAGTTTTCATGCAACCATCTTCCTGAATCCCCTCACTGAAATCACTGTCCTGTTCCCCCTGCCCCCAAACATGTAACACCTCCACCCTTAGGGCATTACTCTGGCTCCAGTCATACAGAAGACTTCCAGAAGTAAACCAACTATAAACTTCTGTGGGATTTCCTTTTGCAGAAAGGGCTCTGTATTGTTCTCCAGAAAATGGTTTTGAGGTGAATGCTCCCGTCTCGGGTCCAGCAGGGCCACGTGTAATTGGACGTTGCTGGGATGAATGATGAGAGAAACAGGGCTTCTGAATGCATGTGCCAACAACCAAGTGTAATCACAGCCCCACAGAAGCCATGGGGGTGGGTTTCTTTACAAAAATGGGAATGTGTTCAAGGCAATTACGGGAACCCCAGAGAGGTTGTCTTAGAAGAAAATCCTAACTCTCCGTGAAAGACGCTAGGCTGATAAGGTAGGCTGCAGCCTCATGGGCACCTCTCCACAGGAATCTTCTGCCCCCTTCTCCTTTAAACTTCCAGAAAAGACTTCCCTTGACCTCAGCAAGATACCCCGCTGGCTATTGATACAGTGAGAAGCACCTGCACTGAAAATCATTCATTTGTTATTGTTATCCCCTCAACAGCCATACTCTCTGTGCCCCTAATTCAGAAGAAAGCTCACCCCTAAGGAGATGGCCTATTTTATTTGTATACGGACTAGTTCTCAGCTGTCACCTAAATACACTCATCGGAGACTGGAAGGTCTCTCAGCACAAGAGAAGGACAGATGACATGTATAAGCTAAATGAAAGCCAGAAAGCAGGCTGCAGGAGAGTTCTAATGGGCTCTGTCCAACTGCGCCACCTGCCAGTGCCTGTCTCTCTAACATTAAATGGACTTGCTTTAAGAAGGAAGAGAAATGATTCATCTCCAAGTGTCTGCTCATAGGTTTGCTGATTAGAAAGAAAAGATTAATTTCATATCCTTTTCCCATTAAAAATAAATGAAATTATATTGCTTATGATTTGGAAAAGAGAGTAAAAAAATAATTTTAATCAACTACCCTAAGACAATGATCGGGCCCTTGGTATTTATTTCTTTGGGGTCTTTTATTTGGATATTTTACACAATTTTAATTTTATTATGTAATAGAATGGGTATCTTCCCATCAGCCCAGTGGAGAAAATGATCACGCATCATTATAAAAAAGGGAATAAATGCCCTGATGCTTACCATCTAGTATTGCTCACTACACACCCGTACTTGGCTAATACTTTCCATGTATCAAGTAATTCAACCTTCACAATAACCTATGTAAGTAACTGCTTTTATATTCTGAGCCCTTTTAAAAGACTGTGCAAATATATTCTAATTTTCTCTTTTCTTTCCTTCTCCCACTCTTTTTCCTTCCCTATACTATACTCCATTTTACCTCTGAAAACAATGGTGGAGGCACCTGCCATTTCACCATGTCTGGTGAAAAACCATGCTCAAAATTTCAGAAACTTATGCTTTCCCAATATATGGACGCTACTTATGATCACTTTTCTTATCTCTTGCCAACCCATATGGTTATAAATTCCCAGGGAGATCCTACTTCCTTACCCTCTAAATGTCCATCAGAAACTCCCTTGGGGACCCATTTTCACCCAATACTACTGGATACCAATCCACAACATAATCCAGATACTTTCAAAAGTATTGCTAACACTTGAACCATCTTTACAATTATTGACAGTTTGATATGGATGATTAAAATAGAATTCCATTTGCTTGCTTCATAATTATAACATTATATTTCTTTATTTTTGCTTTATTTTAATACTATAATTTGGACAATTATCCAACAGAATTCTTGGCAAGCATCTGGAAGATATCAATTTGAAAGAACTAAATGCTAATTCTCTTATTATAAGAGAATAATAAAGTTTTTTAAATTGCAAAATTGTATTCATATTGAAAAACATCCAATACACATGTCCTCCACTATAAAAATGTCTGTAACTATTAAACATAATCCATATTATAAGAGATTTACAAATTGTGAATTCCACATAGAAATATATTTTCCACCCCTCAGCATAACCCCCAAGTAACATGCAGTTAATTCTGCCCTTGGGGTATCATTCACATTTAATTTATCACTGATCTGTTGGAAGAAAAACTGTTTCTCCCTAGGACGTGTCCAAAAATAAAAATGACTAGTGTGCACTATGGAATATACTCATTGTGTCCAGAATGGGAGGAAGTGGGTTTTAGGAGAAGTCACAGAGTCAATTGTTGTGTTAAACCTAGAGAGAACAAAGACCATGCATTATTGGAAGTGTAAAACCCAAGTGACTATATACATTTTTCACTTTTAGGTAACAAATGTCTTTCTTACTCTGTTCTACTCATTTAGGAGAAACAATAAAGTGTCCATTTTCCTTTGTCTCTTTTTCATTAACTCTCCTCAAACTTCCCCAATGGGAAGAGATTCCTAGTCAATAGGCTAAGCAACAAGCCAATAAGCATCAATTCACAAGATCTCTCTCTCTCTTCAAGATCAAGTAACTGGGAGGGGAGGAGGTTCCTTTTTTCTTGTGTTTTTGTCCCTTGCTCAAGACAAAATTATCCCCCCACCATTGACTCTACTGGTTCCTAAGCTATTTGTTGATTGTAAACTTCAGACCCTGTTGTCTGACAAGCGTACAAAAGGTAAGTGGATCCTAAAGGCATAAGCTGTGACTGATGTACAATAGTTGTAGTAGCTACGCTTTTATAGGTACGTGCAACCACCAAGTTGTGTAGTTGTACAATCTCTGATAGTTGGGTTCAAGTCATCAACCCATGGTTTTTATCTGAAACACTGAGTGCCATGGATACAGTTTAGCTGGATAGTGTTGTTCCCCAAACACAGTCTCATTCTCATCCCAAGATGATGCCACCAAGTTGATTCAATGTCTGACACTTTTTTAGGCAGGGCTTGACTGCATTTGGCATTTTACTTTAAGTTTTACACTTCAAAAACAGTGTACAGGCACCTCACAAGAACCCATCAAGCATCTTGGGGTAAGAATGGGACTGTGTTTGGGGCACCTGAGTCATTTAGTCAGGTAAGTGTCCAACTCTTGATTTCGGCATAGGTTGCAATCTCACAGTTTGTGAGTTCAAGCCCTGCATTAGGCTCTGCATTAACAGTGTGGACCTTGCTTGGGAGTCTCTCTCTCTCTGCCCCTCTCCTGTGCACACTCTAAACAAACAAATAAATCTCTAAATAAATAAATAAATACTACAGGGGGGAAAAATGAATGGGACTGTGTTTGGGGAACAATACTACCCTGATGTACCACATCCATGGTACTTGGCATTACAGATAAAAACCATAGGTCGATGACTCGAACTCAACCATCCTACGTTATACAATCACACAACTTGATACTCCATGTGCCTGTATCAGAGGACTGTGGTACATCATAGCAGGGAAGGACACTGATCTGATCCCAGAGAAAAAGTTCTTCTGAGTTTTTCCTACACCTCTGCTATAGTCAAGTAGAAAGGGCACAGGAATAGCCTTCAAAGGCTGGTGCTCTGTTCCCTGCTTGGCCACTAGCTAGATGTGGGGTCTAGGCCTCCAGGTTTGCATCTCCAAATGATAAGGGTGAATCAGACACTTTCCCAAACCCCTTCGAGCTCTCAAGCTTTATATTGACTGCCACTGAGAATCACATCAGTGTCTAAGTTATTCCAGCAAGTGAAAGAAATAGTGTCCAGGACCCATGGATCACTCCCCCAACAGGAAAGGCAAACACATATGCAAAGAGGAATCCCTTCCCTCAGTCAACTTCTCACACACAGTGCTTCTCAGGCAAGACAATAAACGCAGCTGTTGAAGGGGCTCATGAATCTTGCCTGCTCTAGGTCCCTAGAGGCAAAAAGCATGTTTTATAATAAACATAGCTTGTTACGGCATAGCTCGTGATGCACATTTCTTGGATTAACTTCTTGAGATCTCTAAGTGCAATACACAAATAATACTAGTTGTGTATCTTTTGCAATCTGGAAAACAGTAAAAATCTCTCTTTAGGCAAGACAGCATATGGGGAGAAGGGCAGATGCACTTTCCTGAAGCAGTTAGCCAAGTGGTTTAAGATATGCCTTCTTGATGGAGGAACACTTTCATTTATACCTGAACATTCCTCCTGAAGTCAAGGATGTTCCTGGTTATTATATTTTCCAACTCCTTATCACAGCCTTATGGTGAAAATGCTCATCCTTCAGGCCAAGTAATAGACACACTTACACATATAACACATATTATTATAAATCTGCTAATAACATTTTGCATTAACACAGAGGATGAGAGTGCTTTATAGAAGATACTCTTAGCTTGTTAATCCTCAGGAGAGCCTTGAAGTCCCTGGGGGCAGTGGGGGGAGGGACAGTTTGCCAACTTTTCCAAATGACAGGAAACTGCATGGTTTAAGCAGTTTGCTCAAATTTGCCTACAGAAACTTTGGTGGGGCCTGACAGAACTCAGGGACGCTAACTTCAGGTTTGGACAGACAGACACCGCACTGCTCCCACAAACAGATTAAGGCCCTTGTCTGCAGTGATTTGTTGTTCACTTCTTCCACTCCTCTCAGGCACCTTGGATCCTTCTAGCACCTCCTGCCATGGGAGCCACTGACAAGAAAAGCCTTAGATGCTGCTGCTTGTGGGCTCAAGGAGTGTCTCCCAGCTTCATCTTTACTCTTTTGCCTTCTGTTTCCCTCCTCTCCATGGGGAGATGTCCTTCAAATCTGCCTCTCAGCTGACCTTAGGGTTTTTACTCCCATATCAACTTGATAATCTCACTCCAGTCTCAAGACTTCATCTTTCAACCTGAGGGCTTCTTAAAGACAGAGCCCCCTGTGAAACCACCCTGCCTCCTGCACGCGATCTGCCCATGAGGAGCACTGTGTGCCACTTGGGCCTTCAGAACATCACCGGTCATGCCTCCAGCCTCCTGTTCTGCCCAAGAAAGAAGATGCTGCAAATATCAAGCCACAAAATCAGGGACAGCAAATCCTGGCTCCCTTAGGAAGGCAATAGCTCCCCCCTCCCCAGGATGTTGGGGTCTCCTGAATGTTTCTGGGGAAACCTCGAAGAGCCTCTTCAGCCCGGCTGGGGTGATGCTCTCAAAAGGAAGTTACCATGAGGGCGGTGTAGGTGTAGGGATAGTGGTAAGCCAGGTAGCAGGCATCCTCATTGTGCGGGAACTTGACCACAAAGGTGAGGGTATAAAAATGCTTCTCAGATGCTCCCCCCGTGACAGCAGTGCTCTGGCGATAATGATTTCTAAAAGAGACAGAAGAGAGAAGATGAGGGAGAGGCTCCAGATGCTATAAACCTCTCATGTTATATACACTGGCAAAACGTTCTTCACTCAAACCACTATGTGGGTGAAATTTAGAAGGCAGGGAAACTGCCGGGTCATGAGCCAAATCAGAAACGTCTAGGCAGGTCCATCTGTCTCCTAATTGTGGCATACATGCCATAAGCCTTCCCTTGCTGTGTCTGAAAATGAAGCCTGTAGAGTCACTAAGCTAGAAAATAGACAGATACATGAATAATTCTGAGTGTCCAAAGGTGTTATGGTAGACGTATACTTTATTATGCAAATGTGGTTCCCCCCACCCCTGCCTCTCCCCAGATCCCATAGAGTACAGCCCTTCTTTTCCTTCTGCCCGCCAAGTGGGTTTATTAGTAATCACTGCTACATATTGAGTTCCAACTTGACACTTAACCCGTATCACCTTATGTTATCCTTGCAACAACCCATTGTGTGGAAGAAGGAACGAAAGCTTAGAAAAATTAAGTTGTCAAAGGTTGCAAGGCTAGCAAGTGGCCAATATGGGACTCGAACCCAGATCTGTCTATCTGCAAAGGCTTGGTTCTTTCCACTATACAATACTTGCCTCCCAAAGGAATACATTTGTCACCCCAAATGTGGTTCGGCTTCTTAAACCTTCAGAGTGCACATTTTCCTTTGTCAAAGATGAAGAACCAATTTTGAGACTTCAGAGAACAGTATCAAAGTAAATTGCACCCAGAAGTACATTCCAAGCAATATTTTCCCCACACGCCACTAGTTATGCCTGTTGATGCTGAGACAGCTGTGCGGGCTTTCCTGAGAAATGTTATCATCAAGACTGCATTAAGATGCAAAATATACCCGGACACCAAAAGATGTAATTCCACCTTTGAACATTTACAATGTTGGCTCACTTGTCCATTGGGCTTTTGGGTTTTATTGGGGGAAAGGGTGGGGAGAGGGAAGAAAAAGCAGGTAATGAATCTCTATTCTTGCAAAATGTAAAAAATACAGATTCTTCTTTCCGCCTTTTTGCTACCTACATGCCACCCTCCACCAAAAAAAAAAAAAAAAAAAAAAAAAAAAAAAAAAAAAAACAAGCAAGCAATAAAGGAAGAAACAGAAAACCTACTGTCTTGTTTCTTGTGGTTTTGTGGTTTTTCAATATTCCTAAAACTAGGAATGGTAGTTCTATGCCCTGACACATTCCTCTTTCCTCAGTTTCTGCCAGCACAGCTTGTTGGAGCCCTGGTCATTCTAGGGAAAGAAGAATACCCCCCACTCCTTCTCCCTGTAGCTCTTTATCATGACATTAATAGAACCCCCTTCCTTTGTGAGTACAGCCCTAGAAACTTCCACAAGGCATCTTCACCCATGATGCCTTCTGGGTCTTGATACCTAATGGTATCAATGATACTAATGGGTCTGCTTTCTCCGTATTTCCCCAAAGTTCTGTACTTTCTCCAGGGCTAAGGCTCTGGCTACTAGAAAGTATGTAAAGAAGCAGATGGAGACTCAGAAAGCATGCAAGCCACATATGCTCTACCTTTTATGCTCTTTCTGATTTCACTCGTAAAAGGCTCCATTGCAAATGCTCATTTGGTTTACACCTAGTTGAACGCCGGGTACTAGTCAATTACACTTCTCCACAGAGGAAGAACCAAAGTGAAACGAAATGAACCAGTCAAAATGATCAAAATGTTGACAACCAGTCAGAATGTGGACGAGTGTTTCACCTGTTACCATACACATGTGAGCACGCACGTGTGCACACACCCCACATACGCATATCTGTGAAGGCAAAAGCAGGTGGAAGTATACAACTTGTGCCTTTCCATCCCCAAGATTTTTGCCCACTAACCCTGGGCACAGAGGCTGCATCCTTCCTCGGGTATAATAGATTTCCCTGAGGGTCAATGGGGGTCGTCTCCTTCGACATGAGCCTTGCTTCTTTGTACACTTCCTACTGGGCTATTGAGTACACTGAAGTTGCTTGACGTGCACACACACACACACACACACACACACACCTCCTGCAGCTTGGTGGACAAGATTCTCATGGGCAAGACTAAAAGCTCCCCATTGATAAGCTGATCCTCCCCAGAATGATTGCAGAATGCTGAGATTTAAGAAAAAATGTACATTACCTCATTTACGATGAGTTTCTGCTAAAGGAGTTTCCATCATGACCCTCGTGTGGGGGTCTAAACCCTAGTTGAGCCTAAAGCAAATGTCACCCCCACCCCCCACACTGGAGTCTCCTGGTGGCCATGCTGCACCAGGAGATGACTCTACCAATATTGAAAACTTTCCTCTTCAGGGACCTCTACACTTTCCCAAGATCACCTTCTTCAAAGTGACATGTTCCATAAATCTCTAACGTGAAGCACTTGGCCTGCAACAATGTGATCTGTCCATAATAAAGTTAGAGTCTAACCACAAGTCATTTCTGTTTCCCCAGTTATGATGAGAACATGCTGAGGGATGTTTGCAAGGCAGTAACATTCATCCTTTATATTTTAAGTGGTTCCCATGCTCTTCCTTTGTATGGAAGATCCTTTCCCTCTTCCTCATTAAGACTACGTCTTCCCTCAAGACTCAACCCAAGAGTTTCCTCTTCCAAGAAGCCTTCCTTGATTATCTGCCTTTTTACACAAGTTCTTGCCACACTCTCTCTCTCCCTCACTGCTAACACTTTATGACAGGGATTATGCTTATCCATGTGTATATCTTCATGCTTGGCACAGCCCCTGGATGTAGCAGCTGTTCAGTTAAAGTCTGTAGAATAAATGGGCCTATATGACTCCAGGAGTAGTAATTAGAATGCCTAATATATTTCACCTCTAATCCTACTGTTATCTTTTTAAGGTGTTACCATCCACACTCTACAGATGGACAAACTGAGGATCACAGATGGTAAGCGTCTTGAGCAACTCCACATGGAAAGTGTAGTAAGCAAGACTCAACCCCATAAGTGGGCTTACTCCAAAACCAAGATTTCTTTAATTATATCACCTGTCTCTTGGGAATGGATAAGAAAACAAGAAGTCGCTTGGCCCAATTCAGCAAGGAAGAATGTGAAGTTTGGTCTTCATAAATCAGGGCTGCTTATAAACTTAAAGTCTAACATAACAGAAGGAATGTAAAACAAAGCAGATGAGAGCTCGTGAAAATGAAACAGATCACTGACTCTTTAGGTCACTGGTGCTGCTAAGAAGTTCCTACTAGTTATGAGCAACTGCTAACATTCACTGAACATTTACTATGTACCAGACACTGTTCTCAGCTTTCCACACGCTTTGTTTCTCATTCCATGCACTCCTCGGGACAGCTCCAAGGGGAAGATGCCATTACTGTCTCCATTTTATAGAAGGGGAATCTGAGCTTGAGGTTGGAAAACTCTGCCCAAGGTCATACCACTCACAAGTGGTAGAAATTTGATTCCAAGAACTTTCTCTCATCGATCTGCTCGTCTAGATGGAGAAGAAGCCTGGTGAAAATCAAGTGTGTTCTCAGATTTGCTGGATCCTCGCTAGGTCCCGTTGGGTCAAAGATGACCCAGGACAGGATAGAGCCAGCTACTCCACAGTTAAAAGGCTCCCCTTTGCTTTTCCACCCCCTGAACCATTTGTCTTAGGAAGAATCTGCACTTTTATAACCATAAAGCCTTCAATGAAGCAAGAAGCAAAGTACACAAATGCATAGTTATGAACGCAATCTATTTCCATTTGTACTTAAAAATATGCTGGGAAGTCATTTTTTTTCCTGTGGGTGCATGAAATGAGCAAATGCCAAGAGAGTGAAGTAGATAATCTTATAATGACACTGGCTCTGTTTAACATGGGTGCATCATTTCACTTAACTGGGTCTAATAAGGCAGAGCGACCAAGCCACCGGCCTTCCCCGTGTCTGCAGCGTTACTAATATTCCCTCCGATGCCAAATCTCCCTCCTGAGATCCCTCGCAAGGATGCACAATGGCAGAGCTCCTGTATGACATTCATCTTCATGAGTGAGCTGTTCCATCTCCTCTCACGAGCGGAGATAAATGTCAGAAGAGATCAGCTGTTGTGTATTACACGGCCACTCAGAGCGCGCGGCTTCCCCCCCTCTGCCCTTCGGCACCGAAATTACTTTAGACCTGAGCTGGGAACGAATTCGAAAAGGTATGAGGCTGTGTACGTTAGAGGGAGAAGCAGGCCGCAGGGAAGTAAATAAAGCAGAAACAGAAACCGTCCTTGCTTACTTTTATGGGAGGCATGGAAAAGGGAGGCTGCGTTTTATGTCCTGCCCCCACCTCACCAAGAATCCCTTTTATTTTCGGGCCTACTGGTCTGCAAGGTGGGTGGCAGAGGGGGATGATAGAGGAGGAGAGGGTATTCTGGGGGGATGGGGAGCAAGATAGTCAACTGAGCCTAGGAGAAAATATTAGAATTTTTCCTTCAATGTATTATGACCTAGGTACTGAGAAAGAAACTCGGTTGTCTAAGGTTTAATATGGTGACAGACACTACTGCCCTTATGGCGTCCGCGCCAACCTAACGTGATGAATAGTAATAAAGCCAACTTCAGCAGAGCAATCATATCCATTCTCGTTTTCCAGGGCTGGAATATGAACACCACATTATATTTTACGCCTACGGTTTTCATGTGTCAGGATGGCTGTATGTGAACAGTTCCACACTTCCCTCATTCTTTTGCTTTGAACTTCAGGCAAGGTAGTGACGTTTGCAAAAAGCCTACCTTAGTAGATTTCTAGATTATATTACCTAAATAAAACTAAACCTCGCAATACAATCAGGGTTTTTTTTTTTTTAATTCTGCTTAGAAGCCACAGATTGAGAGCAATATTAAATTTTAAGCACCAAGGAACCAAAATATGGGAGAATGGACATGGCCTACCTCCTACTTTTCACACTAGCTCTTTCTCAAAGATTCTTATTTCTATAAAAATAAGCTAATGAGATCTGGGAAATTAACCAAAATCTTTTCAAAATTACACAAAAGGCTATTGACAACTGTATTTTTCATGGTAAACCCTAAGGTTATAGTATGTCCTGAGTTATCAAAAGCATAAAGATACAACAACTTAGGGGTGCCTGAGTGGCTCAGTTGGTTAAGCATCTGACTCTTGGTTTTGGCTCAGGTCATGATCTCAAGGTTTGTGGGTTCGAGCCCCACATCAGGCTCGGTGCTGACAGCTCAGAGCCTGCTTGGGATTCTTTCTCCCTCTCTCTCTGTCCCTCCCCTGCTTGCTCACTCGTGCTCTTTCTCTCTCTCAAAAATAAATAAGTGAAAAAACTTTAAAAGAATAATAAAGGTATAACAACTAGGTAGACATGTGCAGGTATCATTTGTTCCATCTTGTTTTCATCATTTATAATTTTAACTCTTTGCATGTCTTCCAACGTACATAATATATTAGTATAGTAATGCATGCATAAGTGATTAAAATCATTTAGGAACAAATCTATATGAGAAGAACATTCATGACTACATCTTATCAAAACAAGCAGATCACTTTTGAACTGATGACAATCAGACCCACAAGGCTGTCAGCCCATACCCTTAACTGATCACCATTGTTGTCACTTTCTGAAGGAAATGAATATCCCATTCCTTTTGAGTGTCTTTCTCCTCTACCCTTCCACGTATGTACGCAAGTATAATGAGCACCCTGGGACCCCCTTTCCACTAAATCTAGGAACTTAACAGCATAGTAGAAATAGAACTTCTGGGGTACGTGGGTGGCTCAGTCAGTTAAGCAGCTGACTAGATCTCAGCTAAGGTCATGATTTCACAGTTCATGAGTTTGAGCCCTGCCCCAAGCTTTGCCCTGACAGTGTAGAGCCTGCTTGGGATTCTGTCTCCCTCTTTCTGCCCCTCCCCTGCTCACTCTCTCTCTCTGTCACTCTCTGTCTCTCTCAAAATAAATAAATAAACTTAAAAAAAAAAAGAAATAGAACTTCTGAGTTTCTGATGACATGTTGGAGACAAAGAAATAGGGACGTAACATGCTCTCAAATTAATATACCAGAGAGAATAAAGACGGGGTGAAGCAAATACATCCTTGAGAGCAGATCAACTCAAAGACTTTGATGGGTAAAAAGGGAGAAATACGTTATATAATCCAAGACATTCTACAATAGGGAGAGGTGTCCTGAGTTGTGGTTGAATAGAGACACACACATCTATCCTGTTGTTAAATCCCATTATTGGAAGTATGTTAACATAATGTGGTGAATAATTGTAAAACAAACTATGTTACAATGTGGCAATCTTATCCGTTCATCTCTGTTGTATTCATGACTGCAATATGAAAAATGAATTACATTACACATTCATGGTTTTCATGTTACCCCTCTGTTGCTCTTTAATCACATAACAATTGTCTTGTTAATGAATCTAACTATAGCTATTAACATTAACGTTGGCTTTCCTTTAGGCCAAGGCTGAGCTTTTGCATGGGTGGCTTCTTCTTCCTTCTCTCTTCGGCAGATGCTCAGTGCTCAGTTCCTGTAAGCCTGCTCTTTATTCCCCACCTCCCAGAGCAGCAGCCTCTGGGGAGAGCTCTTTTCCACTGGGAGGGAACACTGAATGTTGTATTTGTCCAATCTCTTAACTAAGCTCCAGATCCAAGTGGCGGCAAGCCGATCTTTCATGTTTATTTAGCATTACTATTTTCACAGGACACACCGAGGTTCAAATTTAGGCTTCCACTGTTTTTCCCTGCAGCTGTTGGCTTCTACCAACTGGAGATGATTTTTAGTGTAAACCTCTTTGGAACGTATACAGATCCTGAGAGTTGTTAGATATGTAGGCCAGAGAGTAATTGCCATATAGGTGAATGGAAAACCAATAAAACCATAATATTTTGCTATTATTCTAAAGAATATAATGAAATATCACCCAGGCCCATATCCTGATACATCAAGGGCTGAAGACCGCCAACTCTTTTATTACAAACTGTAAGTCAGCCCAGTTCTGTGTTTTGTAGACTAGACTTATCTTTATGGTGATTTTTGCCTTTGTGTCTGATAGAGCAACACAACTCCTGACGTTTCCTATTTATCAGTGCTCATGTCCTCAGTCTCAAAAGCCAAAAGGCATGAGAGTATATACTCTCTTTCTTTTTGATTATTAATAACAATCTTAAACTCTGGAATGTCTGATAATACTCTTGTAATATCAGAAAGAGCTACAACTTGCTTTCTCTAAGAAAACAAGTGCTATCCTATCAGTTTTTACAAGAATCTAGCAATGACTAATAATTAATTACATATTTCCTGTCTGTCCTACCAATTCTTCTCCTTTTTTTGTCTTATGAATTTGTATTTTATTTTCCATCAAATGAAAATGCACAAATGAGCAATTCATAGCTTGGGAATCCATTTCTTTTATCAACAGATACAGATAATTTAAATTTCATTACAACTTTGCAGAATAAATTGATGAAACTGGCTACTGATCAAGGGTTGAAGATGAATTCTGGAAATGCTCCCTCTTTTGTTTTTTTCCAAAAAACCATCTTGCCATAGAAGAATAGTCACTTAAGTGTATCTGTCACAGACCCACTCCCATCTACTTTAGAAAACTGAAGCATAGGATGAGTGAGAATCGGCCAGAACATCTCAGAATTTTTGTTCACCGGGATACGTGGAAAGAGGTAAAGGACCAATGCTTGATGTATTAACTGCAGGTTGAGTCTGTATAAGTTCTAATATAAGACAACAAGGTCTAAGGGTTTTAATTTGTCTAGGCAAGGACAGGTGAGTTTTTTGAAAATCAAAAGATTTCATGAGGCACCTGAATGGCTCAGTCGGTTAAGCATCTGACTCTTGGTTTCAGTTCAGGTAATGATCTCCCGCTTCATGAGTTCAAGCCCCACATTGAGCTTTGTGCTGAGAGCGCAGAGCCTACTCGGGATTTCCTGTCTCCTTTTCTCTCTGCCCCTTCCTTGCCTATGCAGAGCCTGCTTGGGATTCTTGGTCTCCCTTTCTCTCTGCCTCTTCCCTGCTTACACTCTCTCTCCCTCAAAAAGAAATACATAAACATTAAAAAAATAATTCCTTGGGTTACACTGTGGGTGCCATTTAACATGCCTGCGCTTCTGAAGGGCATTTGGCACTGGGACAGGGACAAGTACAGCAGACAAGCAGAGATGACTGAGGTTTATAACATCAATGTGGAAGAGCAGGAAACTGAGGAAGAAAGAGGGAGAAAAGGAAGCTTGCACACTGTGACTTACTTGTAATAGCAGATTTCATAGCCCATCCGTATCCATGTGGGTCTGCCAAGAAGAGCCTCCTTCACAGAATACAGAGTCAGCTGCATCCCTGCGTGGAACAAAGGCAGGATTAATCGCTGGGAAAGAGGAAACGGAAAGAGCACTGTGGTCACCTGAATCATGGCCCTCCAAGGTGTTCAGGTCCTAACCCCTGGAACCCATGAATGGTACCTATATGGTAAAAGGGATTTCATAGATATGATTAAATTAAAGATTGCGAGATGGGGAGAATATCCTGGTGGGCCCCAAATGCAATCACTATGTCCTTATAAGAGGGAGGGAGAGGGAGGTTCGACTGCCCAGGAAAAGTCATGTGACTGAAGCAGGCAGAGAGAGACTAGGAGACACCATGCTGCTGGTTTTAAAGATGGAAGAAGGAGCCATAAGCCAAGGGATGCAAAGAACATAGCTCTAAAAGCTGGGGGTGGGGGGGTGAACCAGAAAATTCCCTAGATGCTCCAGAGGGAGCATGGCCTTCCCAGCACCTTCACTGTAGCCTAGTGAAACCAACTTTGGACTTGTGGACTCTGGAATTGTAAAAGAGTAAATCTGCCTTGTTTTAAGCTGGCAAGTTTGTGACAATTTGTTACAGCAGCCATACAGAGCAAACGCAAGAGTCGAGGTTCATATTTTCTCTTTCTATTTAAAAGAGTCTATTTAGTCAGTACAAAATAGAGGAAGTAACCTATGCTCAGACATAGAGGTGTGGGAACATTTATTCCTTACTCAAAGCCACTCAATTAAGTTAGGATACGATCCAGAACTAACACGCAGAATTTTCCATCCCTGGAAACATTCAAAATAAATGTGGGCTGCTAGTCAATTTGTCCCTTAAATCTCAGCTCCAAAATGGCCACAGGTATTCAGTAGAATTTGAACTTTCCCCATGTTTTCTTGGAGTTTAAATCAGTGTTGTCCAATTGGATCAAGCTGTTTTCCTGTCTGGGACAAATAGGTCAGTATATTGGCTCCTGTTAGATTTAGGCGATGAAACCCTTGAGGTCCATCCATTTTGCTACCAATGGCCATATTTCATTCTTTCTCATAGCCATGTAGTATTCCATTGTATAGATAAACCACATCTTCTTGATCCATTCATCAGTTGATGGACATTTAGGCTCTTTCCATGATTTGGCTATTGCTAAGCGAAATAAGTCAGGCGGAGAAGGACAGATACCATATGTTTTCACTCATAGGTCTAATAGGAGAAACCTAACAGAGGACCATGGGAAGGGGAAGGAGGAAAAAGAGTTAGGGAGAGGGAGGGAGGCAAAGCATGAGAGACTCTTGAATACTGAAAACAAACTAAGAGCGGAAGGGGGAGGGGGAAAGGGGAAGGGGGCTGATGGTCATGGTGGAGGGCACTTGTGGGGAAGAGCACTGGGTGTTATATGGAAACCGACTTGACAGTAAACTATAAATTAAAAAAAAAAGATTTAGGCGATGAAGAGAAGGAATAGAGAGGGCTCACCAACCTCAAAAAGTTCAAGGTGAGGCAAGGTAGTCAGGAAGTGGTGGAATGTTGTGTATGGTGTTAACATTCCACAACAGAGTGAGAACTTCCAGCTTGCCTTCCATGGTGGCAGTGCCCGCAAGTTGGCCACCATACTCCCACCCCTGCGACCAAAACATTCAGCCCAACTTCAAACCCTTTGGGAACCCAAGCAGGGCTTCCAGTAATAATCCAAACAACCAGAATGGCATCATTCCTGGTGTTAGCCAGAAGATCTCTGTCCCCCAAAAGCTCATACCGTAATTAAACTGGCTGTTGGGCTTCTCACAGTTGATGATGTTGAAGCGGTACGGGACGGCAGCTCTCATGCCGCTCACCCTGAAGTAGAACCACTGTTGATGTTGGCTGCTATTCACATCAGCATTGACCAGCAAGTCATACTCCAGCCTGCAAAGTCAGAAACAAGACTGAAGGGCCACGAGTCTTTGAGGTAACTTCCAACCCTGAAGAGTCTACCAGTGTCAGATTCTAGATGACAGATCTAAGACCCGGGATCTCAGCTGGCAGGTAAGTTACAATGATCATACTTATCTCACAATATTGGACACGTTGGCTATAAAAATTTGGGAAGAGGGGAGCAGGCTCTTGGTATTATGAGGATCAATTACACAACTGTAGCATATCGTTTTATTAAACTGTGATGAATTTTCTCTCCAGTAGGAAAAAAAATGCAAGTGTAAGATATCCCAGAGAAAATTCAATCACATCTGGTTGGATATGTCATTATTATTTGATGCTACACATTACTTTTGAGCCTCAGTCTCCTCATATGGAAAATGGAAATACTTTCTAAACTTTCGTGCTGTTCCTAAAGATCAGGTGTATGGTAAATGTAAGCCCCCAGCAAAGCAGCAAATGTGAATTAGGCTAGAAAAGCAGGAGTTGCATGTTTGTTTTGTCCCTTTTTAACTAACTTAACTTACACGCAGTGAAGCGCACAAGTTTTAAGTATAAGATTCAGTGAATTTAAATAAATTCATATGGATACTCCATTTGACAAATACCCGGGTCAAGATACAGGCCATTTCCAGTGCCTCCAGGAGACTCTTGTGTGCCCCCTATCAGTCACTATCTGCAAGGGGAATCATTTTTTTGAGCTTTAGCAACAAAATTAACAATGTAGTTTGGACTTCAACATTCTTATTAGTATATTTCATTTTCAAAACTAGTATGGCTCCATCCCCTTGGCATGTTCTTTGAGCTGCTCTTCTAGAAAGGGTAATGTTTTTGCCCTGATCTGTTCATACTCTGCCTCTCTGGAACCCTGACCACTCATTTGCAGTGAGATTTGTGGAGGAGTGGGGCTTTGCAGACGGCATAAAAGTAGAGCTATCTGATGCAGGCCCGCTGCCCACGCTGTCCCTCTAAGCATCTCGATCAAACCATCCAGCCCACCATACAATGAATGAAGCATAATCCCCTGAGTGATGCTCATGAGGACAAATTTGGAAAGACAATGACCCTCGAATTGTCTGCTATGCCCACAATCCTTTCCAAAAACTGATCATCAAAAGTCCTTGCCTAGAAGTAGGTTTGTTTTCTGTCATTTGACTCTGTTACCCTCACCAAATCTAATCAGTTTCAGATTCCACACTCCAGCCAAAGGCAGATATATGGTACATGGAGAGAAAGACCAGAGCAAGGCCAGCAACACAGGCACATTGTGGACTGACCACTGTACCACTAGGAGACCACTGATTAGGTTTTCTCTCCTGGATCCCTTAAACATGATATATGGAGAAAAGAAGTAATAAAAGCAGGTGCCAGAGCAAGAAGTTAGAAGCTGAGCTGGCAACAAAAAGAGAAGATGGCTGAGAAGGACTCTCAACATAATTGCTCCAATATAATTGCTTTTCTCTTCTTCAGCCCAAGTAACTCAACTCGTATTTGTTTTATATGTTGGACTTCCTTAAAATAGTTCAAGCACAAAACAAACAAAAAAGGATCGCCACTCACCTGCCCCTCCCAAAAACCAGAAAAACTTCAAAAATGACTCCTCAGATAGGGGTGCCTGTGTGGCTCAATCGGTTAAGTGCCTGACTTTGGCTCAGGTCATGATCTCACGGTTTGTGGGTTCGAGCCCCACATTGAGCTCTGTGCTGACATTGTGCAGCCTGCTTGGGATTCTCTCTCTCCCTCTTTCTCTGCTTCTCCCCTGCTCTCTTTCTCTCTCTAAAAATAAAATAAATTATATATATATATATATATATATATATATATATATATATATATACCTCCTCAGATAGATACAAAACAGGCCAGGCTATACTAAGTTCTTTGCTCTAGCTATGGTGAAATTGCATCATCTGAAGATGAGCTAATGCTGACTGAGGGCTTACTCAAGTACTCAATAGTACTTGTGCCAGGTACTATTCTAAGAGCTTGATGTGTTTTTAGCTAACTCTCAAAAACATCCCTATGATGTAGGTTCTATTACTGTCCCCATTTTCTGGGTGAGGAAAGAAAGGCATGGAGTTAGTTAGGTAATTGCTCAAAGTCTCCTGGTGGGAAAGGGGTAAGGCTGCCCTGGCAGTCCGATCCCAGAGTCTGTGACCACCACCCCTTTAACTGTTCTCAGCTGCTGTTTTCAGGAGTTTACACACAGAAGATGGATTGTATATCCTGACTTTTGGCAATGACAAATACAGTTCACGCTCGTGTAGAGGAAAGATTATAACATAGCAATATCTTCTTCACTGGAAATTTGTGTTTTGTTTCCCCTGCTTTTAATTTGTGCAGCCCTAGACTTTCCCAGCCTGTGAAATACTTTTCTTTTATTTTTTTTTAATATCTATTTTTAAGAGGGAGCATAAGCAGGGGAGGGGCAAAAAGAGGATAGGGGATCCGAAGTGGGCTTTCCACTGACAGGAGCAAGCCCGATATGGGGCTCAAACTCACAAACCTTACCATCATACCTGAACCGAAATCGGACACTTAACCCACTAAGCCACCCAGGTGCCCCTGAAATACTTTTCTATTAACAAGAGCTCATTGAGAGTTTCTGGCAAAGAGGCATGGCACTACACATGCCCTTGAACTAGGGAGAGTGCACCTCTCCATGGAGAGCCTAATGTTCTTGCCACCTATGCACACAGCTATAGGAGCAACAGACATGAAAAGGTACAGGACTAGGGGACCCCATGTACCCTGCCACATCAACAGAACCAGCCCCGGCATCAACATAAGTACAAACATCCCCGTCAAAGGACTGCTGCACCCAAGTATGGAGTCATGGTCTAGAACATAGGTGTATTTGCAACTTTCACCTCTAGTCTCCACCTTCCTATGACATTAGCTAGTGAGCCCCCTAGTGGTGCACTGGTAAATGTGTAACAACGGACAGAGAGGAAAGCTTTTACTTGTAGTGTTTGCCAGTCCTCAGGGTATAAACACTCCCACCACTGCTGATTTCAAACCACCCGTGTGAGGCCGCTGTGCTGAGAGTAGGGACGAGAGGCACAACCTGCTGTCTTATGCTGCCAGCAGCTACCTTTGTGGGTTTCCTTACTTACTCACGCACTTGGATGGCTTTGCGAAGATTTCCTGACTCAAACTTGGAGTAGAACCGCAGGCATTCGGAAGCAGTGTCTTGCAAAGGCCTGCGATGAAATAGGAAACATGTGAACACATGTGTTACTGCTATTCTTGGGCACAGCCTGACATTTCTTAGAGATAAGCTTTTTCCTACGGATCTTCAACATAAATTTTCATCATGTTTTCAGTAGAAGGGATGGATTACTAACGTAAAACACTCTTCTTCTCATGTCATCAAGAGGATATTCCATACGCCACCCCCACCCTCCACATTCCACTGACGCTCAAGACCACCTACCAAGGCTCATCTAAACTGAAGACGACTTTATTTATAATATCAGCTGGATGGATGAGCCTCCGGACATCCTCAAATATCTTGATCCTGGAAAGGAAAATTGGAAACATTTTCAGGGTTGGTTGGCCCTCACTCCTTACCCCATTCCTCCTACAGTCATCTGGGAAGGGCCTTGGGAGTCATCAGAGAATTATGAAAGAAAAATTTAATAATGCCCCATCCTGGAGCCGAAAGAGTGGAAAAAACACTGCCTGTCCTTCCTTTTCTTCTTTATCAAAAAAATGAAACTATATTGAGCAGTAGGAATGCAGGAAGCAGATTTTAGTTGGAAGATCCTGGACTTGAAGAATTTTTTCAAGGGCATTTGGACTAATGGACTCTGAAGGTTTCATATTTTATCAGAGGGTCCTTTGTAGTGAGACAATTTTGAGGGAGACGTTGGATTGTTGACTGTTAGCACCCTCAACGCCTGGGAGGCTTCAGTAAGCCTTTGAACTCTTGAGTCATTTCTATTCCTTGGGTTCTGTCAGCTCCAGAAAACTAAGGTCAGTTTTCTGAGAAACACTCATATTCAGGAGGTTTAAGTAAGAGGATGGATGGAAGCCCAAAGGAACTTTCAGATTCCCTCCTTGAATTTCCAATCCAGGCATTTTGGGTGGAGTGGGAAGGAGAGGGGAGCTAGACATGATGCTTGGACTCAAGGGGAAGATGTTCTGTCAAAGGAGGGAGATGTGTCTCTCAGGAACTTGACCATGGCAGATAACGGGCAGGGGGTGAAGTCAGAGACATCAGAAAGAACCCAAGTGGGAGCAGCTCTTGGGATCCACCCTCAATTTGCTGATGAAATGGAAAACAAGTTAATGGAACTTTCTGGTATGCACACTCAGCTCCACTGACTTAGTGCATGCATAATCAGGGTTGCTGGGTTGGTTTTTTTCCCAGGGAAAATAATTTTTCCTTGGTTTATCAATTTCCATTCTAATCTTACTCTGCTTATCCAAAGGCAAAGCTTTCTTTCCATCATTCTGGGAATAACCCATCACTCAAAGTTGCTTCCCTGGAGAATGCACGTTTTCCTTACAATCCTCAGGGACACAGAAGAACTATTCTAAACCAAGTCAGGTTTTTAAGGGTTGGGACTGTGAGATGGGGGCACACCACCTCCACACCAATTTGCCCTGAATTTCCAAAAAGAGATCCCAAGTAATCCACACTTGTTTTTTCTAAGAACCTTCCTTTGAGGAACGATCCCGGTATGTGAAGAAACTGGATTTCCCCGTCATGGTCTGCAGTGGTTATGGGGTAAGGGGTTGCACTGGAATCATCAAAGGAATTCTTTTTCAGGGAACACATGCCTGCCACTACCCCACGCTTATGTCTGAAATGTCCAGGAGGGAGGCAAGCTTCTATGTTTGGCGAGGGCTTCCCAAAGGATTTTAACATGCTCCTGATTCTCACTCTCCTACAGACAGCCAAACTATCTGGACAAGCCACTCTGCCTGTAAAAATATTAAAGAAGAGAAAAAATATAGCTTCCGAATCAGCAGAGCCATCACCTTTGGACTCCACGTTTGCGTTCCAACATCGACTGGGCAGAGGGAGGTGGACGGTGTCCCCAGAGGTCAGGAAATGCTGTCATCTTGAAGTCGGCCACAGATCTGGTTCTTCTCGCTTTGGCCATATAGAGACAGGGGTCATGGAAGGGGATATGCTTGGGATGTGTCTGCAGAAGCTTATCTATTACTTCAGCAGTTTCTCGAGGCCTAGCAGAATTAGAAAAGGAGGCACTCATCCTTGGGCAGGAAATAACATCAATGTCCCAAGCATCCTGTTTGAGGGAAGCTTGAATGTCAGGGATTTCTTTTCCAGAAGAATCTATCCCAAGACCATTGGATTGCATGTTTGGGTATGGGTTCATCCCAGGTCCTGTTGTAGAGGCTGTATGAATGGTCGACCGCCCCACCTTCACCCTGCTCAGAAGGGAAGTCTGGACCATGTCTTCTCTTCCTTGCTTCCCAGAGCATTGGTCCTTATTCAAACCATGCCGCTGTGGGGAGGCGACAGTTGGAATGTGGTGATGATTGGCATACTGAGTCTCTTCAAAGTTCAAATCTTCTCCAGATTGAGACTCGAGTTCCTTCAGGTTTAAAATGGAAAAGAGTATGTCAGTGTTACCTTGCTGGTAGAAAATACAATGTGACCCCAATCCTCACTCTCTGGGCACAGAGCTAAGTGTAAGTATTGTTTTGTTGTTGTTGTTGTCTTAGCATAAATACTGTGAATTGGGAAGCTTTTTCCAAGGTCAGACAAGAAAAGGATAAGCTTCAAGAGTCAAATAAATGGTAGAATCATAGAAACTCATTGTTTGGAAGGAGTGGTGGGCAGGCCTAGTACAATTCTATACATCACACAAATACCCTCTGCAACACCCCCAAAAAGTTCATAGCCTGGTTAAACAAACTCATTAACAGGGTTTTCACTACACCCCAAGGCAGTGCCTTTCATTTGGGGACCATTCTGATTGTTTTTTAAAAAAAAACTCTTCCTTATACTGAACTGAAATTTCCTTCCCTGTAATTTTTACCCACTGATCCCCTTCAGCTTTCTGAAGTAAAATAGAATATACGCACTCCCTTCTACATGTGATTTAGCTTGTACCCTTAGATGTAGGCAAATTCATGATATATCAAGGGTCATAAGAAAATATCAGAGATCCAAAGGCAGGTCTAAACTCTTGATGATAGCAGTAGTAGTAGGAGCAGCAACTAGCCACTCTACCATCAGGGATGAGGTTCCCAATTTCTTTCTACTAACAAAAAAACACTGGAATCAGACTAGCCACCTTTGGAAAGCCATCCAGTCCAAGTTACCCACTTTGTAGGGGAATGACTAAATCATCAAGAATTTTCACTTGTGTTTTTAGAACATGAGGACACGTTACTTTGCCCTGCCCCAACCCCGCCTGGGATAAAAGGCAGCACTGTGTACTTTCATGCTACTTTAATCCTAGGCTCCAGATGTCAGGAGACTTGCATGCATCCATTCCAGCCACCTTTTTAACATTTTGCTTGGCTTTCTGCTTCTCTCTCAGAAAGACCCCAGAAGCAGATTGCTAATGATGAACAATGCTTTCCATATGAAGACCTCTTGCTTGACCTGCCAGGTTCTGCAAGGAACCCATCATGTAGCACCACGGAGCAGAACCATGGCATATGTCCTACCTCGAAGCTGCAGGAGAGCTCAGGACACATTGCCTCGTACTGCATCAGTTCCTCCTCAGGTCGGTCAAGACCAGGTTTGGAACTCAGCTTGTTCACATCAGTTTCCAAATCATCATCCTACAATGTAATATCCAAAAAATATATATGACAGTCAAGACAGCCACCCTGAGAAGCATCGAGACAAGATACACATGTGATCTTTCAGAATCTTGGGACATGATTTCCTTGCCTCCAAATTATAGTGCTAGCCTATGAGAAGGAGAATTTAAGATGCTGGGTTGTATTTTTTCAATGAAAAGAAAGAAGGTATACAACTTTTTTCAGCACCCATCTCAGGATTTATCAGCCCTTACCATGAATAACTAATTTATATAAAATGAGATGAACTCTGTAAACAGTAAAGCATGATATAAAAGAACTTTGTATCTCGCCACCACCATCATCAACATAATTATATCACTGTACCTGTTCTTCCACCATCTTTGTCACTCAAAACTGTTTAATGAGCACCTACTATGAGCAGGTACCACTGTAGGTACTCAAGAGTTAGTGATAATGGGACAGACAAGAGTCGATGTTCCCATGGAATCTGCCTTCTAGTGAGAGAATGAAGACAGCGAATAAATGAAGAAGGTAATTTCCAATGGTGGTAAATCCCATGGAAAGGGGATCGTGGGAAGCCGTTTAGACTGGGTGCTCTGAGACCGCCTCACTGAGGAGGTGACATTTTAGCTAGACCAGCCAACTGTACAATGCCATGGGGAAGAAATTACCTGCAGAAGGAACAGTTGACATTGCCTTTCAGAAAGTTGACATTGCTCTCTGGAGCACAGAGAATAGGAGGAAGGTCGCAGGACTCAACATTGGAGAAAGAGGCACCAGGCAGGGCCTTCCAGACCCAGGGAGGGGTTGTAACCTCCTGCTGCACTTGACCCTGTTAGACATTTAGGTCTACTCCATCACCACCAGTCTTTTCTCCACAGGGCTGAATAATCCTAAACCCTTCATTTTTATTTCTAGATCATCATTTCATAACAGGTTAGTAGTGATGGTGATTCTCCTCCCAATTCTTATGTATTTTTCAAAGGCTATAAAGTCTTACAGAGAAAGGACACCAGGAATCAACCACTCCAGTCTCCTCATCTTTCCATGTCTCTCCTGGGCCAAGCTTCACTAATACGATAGGGGAGAAAAACCTACCCTGGGTATTAGGAGAATATTTGGTTAGTTAAGGAAAAACCTGGCAGCTCTGAAGGCCTGGATTATTCTTCTCTAAGTCAAATACATATAAACAATAAATGTTTAATATTACTGATCTAGGGTTGGTGGGGGGTGGGTGGAATGCAATATTCTGTCCATCTTCTGGAATTTTCCTCCAAACTTCATTTTTTAATGTTTATTTATTTATTTTGAGAGAGAGAGAGTGTGTGTGAGAGAGCAGAGGAGGGGCAGAGAGAGAGAGGGAGAGAGAGAATCCCAAGCAGGCTCTATACTCAGTGTAGAACCCATCATGGGGGCTCGATCTCACAACCATGAGATCATGACCTGAGCCAAATCAGGAGTTGGACTCTTAATGGACTGAGCCACCCAGGTGCCCCTCCTCCAAATTTTAAATTAAAAAAAATAGATCTCATAAAGTTGATTTCATGGTATTTTCAGATACAGTGCACACCAGGCCCAAATTCCCCAGCCCAGTAATGAAGATCTCACTATTTTTGTCCTTTCCAGCTTTATCTATTAGTTCCTGCTTGCCTCCACCCTCTTCTGTGCAGCCTCAGCCATTCCCCAGGGTGATAGCAATTGAAATGCAACCTGGTATGTGCTGTTTCAAAGGGATACATGCACCCCAATGTTTATAACATCAACATATCAACAATAGCCAAAGTATGGAAAGAGCCCAAATGTCCATCGATGGATGAATGGATAAAGAAGATGTGGTATATATATATGTATATGTATATATATACACATATATGTGTATATATATGTGTGTGTGTGTGTATATATATATATATATATATATATATATGCAACGGAGTATTACTCAGCAATCAAAAAGAATGAAATCTTGCCATTTGCAACTACATGGATGGAACTGGAGGGTATTTTGCTAAGTGAAACTAGTCAGTCAGAGAAAGACAAATATCATATGACTTCACTCATACGTGGAATTGAAGAAACGAAACAGATGAATGTAAGGGAAGGGAAGCAAAAATAATATACAAAGAGGAAGGGGGACAAAACATAAAAGACTCTTAAATACAGGGAACAAACTGAGGGTTGCTGGAGGGGTTGTGGGAAGGGGGGATGGTCTAAATGGGTGAGGGAAATTAAGGAATTTGCTCCTGAAATCATTGTTGCACCATATGCTAATTAATTTGGATGTAAATTAAACAATAAATAAATTTTTTTTTAAAAAGGAAAGAAAAGAAATGCAACCTGGTAGACTACTGGGAAGGGGTTCTCCACCAGTGAGTAAGGTTGGTGTGTCTGGAGTGAGGAGTATTGTGTATCCCATGAGCTGCAGCCCAATGCATTCTACATGTGGCTATGTGACCTACTTAGTTTTAGAGCAGGAGTTGGTTAACTATAACCCACTATCTGTTTTTGTAAATAAAGTTTTAATGGAACACAGTCATACCCATTTAAAAATTTTTTTATGTTTATTTGTGAGAGAGAGAGAGAGAGAGAGAGAGCGAGCATGTGAGCAGGGGAGAAGCAGAGAGAGAGGGAGACACAGAATCCAAAGCAGGCTCCAGGCTCCAGAGCTGTCAGCACAGAACCTGACATGGGGCTCAAACCCACAAGGGTGAGAGGCATGACCTGAGCCGAAGTCAGAGGCCCTACCAACTGAGCTACCCAGGCACCCCAAGTCACACCCATTTTTTAATGTATTGTCTATGGTTGGTTTCTCGGTATAACAGCAAAATGGAGTAATTGTGGTCCCCAAAGGTTTGTAACTCAGCCTCTGAATCTCTAGCCACTCAGGTGCGTTCTCCTCTCTTCTATATTTCTTATAAATACAATTTATACTTATTCAGGGATGGGCCTGCCTCTGTCTCCACAGCAACCCAGACAGGCTTCATCATTTACAATTCTGGTACCCATCTAATCCAGATAATGCTTTCTGGCCCTTCTTCCTCAGATTGAATCTTTCAGATATTATTGACTTTCTCGAGCCTTACACTTGAGTTCACCACCCTTTCAAAGATAGTGATTTGAACCCTGGTAGGGACGATCCCCAAGTTCACTAGACTATATACTTTCTGAAGATAAAAATCAATGTCTTATTTGCTTTTGTATCATTTTACCATCCCTAGGAACCTAGCCTGCTGCATCACACATGGATCATATCCAAGAAAAAAAAACTGAAAAGGAAGGAAAGACAGAGCAAAGGAGAGGAGAGCTTGAATTCAGTCTGTTTATCCTCCTCCCCTTCAGTGTTTGTCCAAATCAAACAGTGGTGTTTGTGAAGGGAAAAAAAAAAAAAAAACACATGGCCGACATCTGGTCTGTACTTGTTTCTTTTCTTATGCTGACTTTGAAAGTTCTCAAAGAACAGCACTCAACTTTCCATTCTCAAGACCCTTTAAGATAAAAGTTCCTTTTAATCATTCTTTCTAAATAGCTGATCCCAATTTCATTTTCAAATGAAAAGGCCATCAGTTAAAGTTCTGGGTTGGATCTATGACCAGAAACACATACTCCTGGCTTCTTGCCCACGTTTCTTGCAGCAAATGTTTCTGGGTTCACCAGGGAAAGTCGGTTTTCTGGAGCACCAGTTCCTTTGCTCTTGCAACACCCCAGAATCAAGCTCTGATTCTGAGGTGCCCCATTCCTCTACAACTCATGCTCACACACTGACTTCTCATCTTCTCCTTGGCTCGAAAGCTTTTGATAAATAGTTTCCAGGCCCTCACCCATTTGTCTTGTGCTTCTTTCCCAGATGGATGTGTTTATTTGTTTTGGTTTCATTCCACCCAACCCACTATCACCTGCAGTGTGGGGGAAAAGAGGAGACTATCTGAATGCTCTCTATCCCATGCTGTATGAAGTTAGGCACTGGCATGCGGCTGATCTTTCCACATCAGATACAAGAGGTGATTGACACTCTGCATCAGACATTCAGTCATCAAAGGGCAAGTAAGAGGGTAGGGGAAAGTGGCATTGATGAATGATCACCACAGCACAGAATTATTCAAATAATACAGTGAGCACTCAATAGGCCAGTACTGCCAAGCCACAACAAAGATCCAGTTTACCACTGATGACTTCAGAAATGATTCCATTTATCAACAAAACCCTGAGAACCCTGGAAGGTCAATAGCAGTCTTAACCTAGAGACTGAGAGGCAAAGAGATAGTCCCTCTGAGTGGGCTGCTACTATCTTATGATAGAGAACTCAAAAAGCTTCTGTCTCTAAATAGTTATGTAAGAGGGTAAGGAAGAAAAAAGAAAGGGAGGGAAGGGAAAGGGGAGATGGATGGATGGATGAATGGATGGATGGTAGATAGGTAAATAGATTTTTTTTAATTCAGGTTTCATCTCCACAAACATTATAAAAAGTAGCATTTATGTCTCAATCTTATTTTACAGATGACAAAATTAAGGAACTATAATTTGAAGGGGCTTGTCCATGTCTGTGTCTGCCAAAAGAAATGGAAGCAGAATTATAACTCATAGATAAGTCACCATTATTCTAGAGCAGTGATATTGTACCCCACAGGACACTTGGCAATTCCTAGGGCCATTTTTGGCTCATGACTTGGGGAGGAGGGGGAAACTAAGGGGTAGGTGCTACTGGCATCTAGTGGGTAGAAGCCAGGGACACTACCAAGCCTCCTAAGATGTATAAAATAATCCCCCACAACAAAGAATAATCCAGTCAAAATGACAATAGTGCTAAGGTTTAGACACCCTTTTCTATGAATGCAGTCAGTAAACTATGTCCCTTTGCCTGTTTCTTGTCAATGTTTTTCTGGAACATAGCCATGCCCTACCATATACATATTGTCTATAGTTGCTTTTGTGCTCTAACAGTGAAGTTGAGTAGTTGTGATAGAGATTGTATGTCCACAAACCCTAAACTAATTACAGCCTGATCTTTTACAGAAAGTTGCCAACCTCTGCTCTATATCATGGGTCTTTATGGGATAGAGACCAAAGGGCACCACTCCTTTGTCAGCCAGAGCATACATCATGCAACTCAAGTGAGCACTTCACATAGACTCCGACGTAAATGGAAGTACAAAACGCAGTGGTCTGAGCAGAATGGGTACAGAGGAAGAGTGACTTGTGGAAATAGGTGAGATCTACCAGAAAAAGTTTCCTAGGAGAATCTTCCATGGTCTCTTTGCCTGAATGTCACTCACACGAATTACATATACCAACGTGAAGCACTAAGGGTCTATCTCAAGCTCATCCTGATTGAATATTAGTGCCTTGTTAATGGACAGCCTCTGACTTTACAATGAGATATTGTACGGGACCCACCAGGATGAAAATCAACAAGTGTAGCTGTCATTTATTGAGCAATTACTGTAGGCCAGGCACTGAAGTGGAGTACAGAAGAGTGTCCTTAAAATTTATACTGGTCTCGGGGCACCTGTGTGGCTCAGTCCGTTAAGTGTCTGACTCAGGTCAGCATCGGTTTGGCTCAGGTCACAATCTCACAGTTTCGTGGTTTCAAGCCCCAATCAGGCTCTGTGTTGATGGTGCAGAGCCTGCTTGGGATTCATATTCTCTCCCTCTCTCTCTCTCTCACCCCTGCTCACATTGTCTCTGTCTTTCTCAAAATAAATAAATACACTTAAAAAAGTTTACACTGGTCTCAGCTGGACATAGAGAGTGATATCTCCCTCTGGAAGATGTGAACGTAGAGATCACTAAAAGCGAGGGCTGATGTACCTACTTGCTCCTTCACCTCTTCAGAATCTGAATCTTTATCCACTTCTTCATCGACATCATCTTCAAAATCCTCTGGGTGGAGAAAAAGAGATCAAACAGACGAGGCTTCCCCCATGCCTTGGATATGGATTCCCTCCACACAGTGGCTAGTATTCCTTTTTCTCATAGACAAGGGGCTTGTTATGAAGTGCACGATATACCAACACACTCTAATACTTATTAGTACATGCGAATCATAGACATACAGATGCATGGAGCACTATAGCATGAAGTCTAAATTACCCCACATTGAATGCAAAATGAGTGCAGAATAAAATGACACCCAAATACCATTATGGCATCCCCACCCACCCCACCCACACGCACAATTTACAAGAATTTATGCAAACAGAATTGCCAATGTTTACAGATCACATATTGGCAAAATTTGCTATAACTGAGCACCTTGACTGGCTCCCTAATTTTGACAAGAAGGTACTTATTTACAACAAAAGGCCACAGAAAGCATCCAGGGCCATTGTGGCAAGATGATGCCTAAGGAGAATCTGTTCCATAAAAGGAGGGCAGTGACAGACTACTTTTCATGGAGATTGAATAATCACACGTTCAGACATTTACTAGGACTAGCTATTTTGTATATAGCACAAGTTTTATTTCAAGTTCATCCTTAAGGTAAATGCATTCCTTAATCAGTCAGTACAGTCAAGAGACTCAATCGTGGGGCTGTGAATACGTTTTGTTTTGTTTTTTAATTAACAGAGATGACTGTACAGGCACTCAGTAGCCACCAGGCAAAGTGGTAACAGTTAATAATTAGGAACAAAATAAGTGAACTTAGTATTTGTTCATTCTGTATATGAAAAGCTTGCTTTTTTATACATTTCTCTAATTAGATTATGGACATTTATGGTTGGGTTCTAAAAGAACTGATTCTACTTTCATCCACATCCCTCTGAAATATTGCCAACATGCCGAATGCATCAGAAAGCTCCTCATTACCCACTGACTTTACCTTCAGTTAGAACACATGGAGGTTCAGAAGGGATGCTCCCAGGGACCGGGAAGGTGTAGGCACTGGTGGCTGTGACCAAAGGAAGTGGGCTCTTTGGGTAGCACTGCCTCAGGATCTGAACTACGATGGAGATGACGGGTTCCAAATTTTGGTCATCCAGGCAGTTCTGAACGAAGAGGAGACTGTCTCAGATGCTGACACCTTGAAACAGGGTTCCCTTATCACATCAGTAGTTTCGCCGGTGAATTACACATGGCCCCGATGGACAGCAAAGATCGTTACTGTAGAATGTCTGACTTGAACATTAGAATGTAGAGTTTTGTCTAATGTAGAATCAGCTTTGGTCTAGGGTATAATCTGCATTTTTATTTCTTTTTCACAGCTCATATGTTACTGGAAGGAATTTAGTCTGAAAATAGACTTAGAAAGTCTTTCAAGGGATGCTGTGTCTAAGGGAAGCATTGTCCAGCATAGCCAGGGGGAGAGGAGGCGAGCATCTTCTCAACCATCCAAGTGTCATTGTGAATTATTGGCTAAATTAGAGAATGAGTAGCCAAATTGATGGAAGTCTTACTTTTATCCTTCAGTTTTTATCAGAATAGAAAACTATAAAGGAAAAGCTAAAATATGAAATCAGGGGAAAAAAAAGGCTAAGAGAATCCCAAGTACATAAATTAAATAACAGGCCTTTTTGCAGAGCCCACAGTGTTGATCCCTCTTGGTACCTACCCAAAGCAAAGGAAAATTGGGTTTGCAGATGGAACATTTTGATACTGATGGAACATGACAAGACCTTTCTTTTCAGACACTTTGAAAAATGCAAAAACAAGTTTACTAAATTGAGAAAGAGTGTTGGGAATAGTTCGGGACTCTTTGGCAAAAACATGCCATTTTCTTCAGGCTCTTGGTAAATGCTTTGTCTACTGACTTAGTATGAACGTTGACAAGTGTGAGCCTCCAATTTGATATTCTAAGGGCTTCCAAGTAAGCTCTAGGGCCAATAAGTCATAGCAGTAGATATGGAGGAGGCTAAGCAGCTGCCACAGGGCAGGGTGACTGTCTGTGATGATGCCATGCTGTGGCATCTCCAGGCCCACATTACAGGTAGTTCCACATATGTTTTTATGCCACGAATTCACACTGTCCAAATGATTTCCAAATTATAAAAAAGTAAGCCAACTTTCAAACTAGGAATGTTGTGACATGATCAAGAATGCTATTTGCCCTTCCACGTGCTCGAATGGTACCCATCAGTTGTCCTGAAAACACTCTCCATGGGAAATAAAGTGCTTGAGGCCATTTCATCCCTGGCACTGGCCAAAGGGCTTGGTGAAAAGTATTAGTATCGGAAAAAGGGAGAACTGAGCATGGAAGAGGAAGAGAGGGAGGGAGATGACCCATTATGGATGATGTTCTGAGCTTCGTTTTTAGTAGGTGCAAAGCCAAAGACAAGCCAAGGAACTCAGTCAAAACCACTAACATTTTGGAAATAGGTTGTGTCTGTGATTGTCATTGGTATTGTTACTGATGAAAGTAATAACATGTTTTACTTTGCATGGGATGGTGCAGGTGAAAAGTGAGAGAAAGGATCACCAGTTCTGAAAGGTTGGGCCATGAATTTGGGGGATAGAGGAGACAAAAATGGACAGAAACCAAGGCATTGGGGTTATAGTGAATCACTACCTAAATTAGGTTGACAGTAAGGGCTGTGGTAGACACAGTCTGCAGGAAAACATTTCTGAATTTTAAAATAATCCTTAGTTCCAAAGTAACAGAAATGCCTAGATCCATCTGCCAATGTTTCCCTAGTGTTAATGGAAGGGTACTGTGGCAGGGCCAGGACTAAGGGGAAGTGGGGGAGGCATCCAGGCTGCAAAATGTAAGGGGGCACTCACTCAGGCTCCTGCAACTGCAGGGAATTTATGCTGTGTATCAAAGATGACAATAGCCCAAGAGAGAGGATCCCTGAAAACAACTGTCTCAGAATTGGGGCAAAGGTGAAGAGTTTTGGCTCACTTTTCCCATCATTTCCAATAATACACCTGCTACCTGGAAAAGATGATGAAATAGGACAGTGCCGTACATATTCAATTCATAGTTAACATCTCTTAGCTCTGGAATAATAAATACACTGCTTCTGGCTAAAATTAACAACTCAGGAAACAACAGATGCTGGCGGGGATGTGGGGAAATTGGCACCCTTGTGCACTGCTGGTGGGAATACAAACTGGTGCAACCGCTCTGGAAAACAGTGTGGAGGTTCCTCAAAAAATTAAAAATAGAACTACCCTATGACCCAGGAATAGCACTACTAGGAATTTATCCAGTAACTTCTAGTAATTATCCAGTAATCCAGTAATTATCCAATAATCCAATAATTTATCCAGAATTTTTACAGGAGTGCTGATTCATAGCAATAAATGTACCCAAATGTGTATAGCACCACTTACAAAATAGCCAAATTATGGAAAGAGCCTAAATGTCAATCAACTGATGAATAGATAAAGAAGATGTGGTTTATATATTCAATGGGATACTACTTGGCAATGAGAAAGAATGAAATCATGCCATTTGCAGTAACGTGGATGAAACTGGAAGGTATTATGCTGAGTGAAGTAAGTCAGTCAGAGAAAGACAGATATCATATGTTTTCACTCATATGTGGAATTTGAGAAACTTAACAGAAGACCATGGGGGAAGGGGAAAAAATGGTTACAGTCAGAGAGGGAGGGAGGCAAACCATAAGAGACTCTTAAATACAGAGAACAAACTGAGGGTTGATGCAGGGGAATGGAGGAGAGGGGAAAATGGGTGATAGGCACTGAAGAGGGCACTTGTTGGGATGAGCACTGGGTGTTGTATGTAAGCAATGAATCATGGGAATCTACCCCCAAAACCAAGAGCACACTTTACATACTGTATGTTAGCCAATTTGACAATAAATTACATTAAAAATGCATACATACACACATAATACACTGCTCTGTAATATACAGGCAAGAGACAGGGCTCCTCCTCATCCATAGCTTTGCTTTTCCCAGATTTCAGTGACCCACAGTCAAACATAGCCTGGAAGCAGACAATCTTCCTTTCAAAGCATCATCAGAAGGCCGATAGCCTAACACTACATCCCAATGCCTCCCTTCATCTCCTCACGTGGGCATTTTATCATCTCACATCATCATCACAAGGAAAAGGGCAAGTGCAGCACAATAAGATATTTTGAGAGAGAGTGACCACATTCACATAATTTTTATAATAGTATATTGTTATAATCGTTCTACTTAATTATGTTGTTGTTAATCCCTTGCTGTGCCTCATTTATAAATTAAACTTTATCATAGGCATGAATGTACAGGAAAAAAACATAGCGAGTGCATATTCAGTGCTACCCGTTGTTTTAGGCATCCTATGGGGGTCTTGGAATGTACCCCCGAGTTAGGGGGGACTACTGTATAGCACACAGCTCAGATCCTGGAGCAAAAGCACCTGAGTTCACATCTTGGACTGATGATCACTGACTGCATCACGCCGGCAAGTTACTACATCTCTCTGAGCCACAGCTTCATCTACAAAGCAGAGGTAATAACAGAACCTCCCTCATAAGGATGTGTGTCGATTTGAGTTAAAATAGGCAAAGGGCCTACCCAATACTAAGCACTCAGTAAGTGCTGGCTAGCAGGATGTTAGCAGGCATCATTACACTCTTCAAATCTCATAAGAATCTGAAAGAAGATTCCAGCACAGAGCCCTAGAGATAACCCTCACAATAAGAAAATGAGACACTTTAGTGGAAAAGTCCAGGAGTCCTGGGTCTAATTTCCAGCTCTCCTTCTACCAGCCAAAGCCATCAGCATCCCTGCCCCAGCCCCCACGGTCTAACCCCCGCCTTGCCCTCCCACTGCTCCCTCCTTCCTCCTGTGCCCTCAGATACTCTCCTGTCCAAACGGCAGCCAGAATGGTCCTTTTAGATCATAAATCAGTTTAATGCATCTAGAGTTTCAGTTTTACAAAATGAAAAGAGTTCTAGAGATTGGTTATACAACAGTGTGGGTGCACTTAACAGTACTGAACTGTACACTTTTAAAATGCCCAGCATGGTTGACTTTATGCCATACAAATTTTATAATTAAAATTAAAAAAAAAACAAAAAGCATAAATTATATCAGGCCATGCCCCTACTTCAAACCTGATGGAAATAAAATCTGAATTTATTTTCATGGTCTAGATAGAAATTTCTTCCCTCCTCTTTTCTTCCCCTTTCTCCTCCCCCTCTCCCTCCCTCTCTTCCTCCTCCTTCTTATCTTTCTTGTCTTTCACAATTATTGGCAAACCAGCATCAGCATCATCAACATCCTTATAATTTGCAAATAATCACTGAAATGGTGTCACTAGATCCAACGCCCCCTCATTGGCCATCCAGTGACCGCAGTGCCTTCTCTGGCAGAAGGGGGAGAAGACTGATGGGCAGCTCAGACCAGCACAGCTCTGAAGGCATCTGTGCTCATGGCACCCAGCCCAGGTGCTGGAGGCTCCACAGACTAGGGCAGCCTGGCACATAAGTGCAAGTTCAGCCTCTGCTCACAGCCTGTGTCCATTCTCAACAGAAACTGGAGGCCGGGAGGTTGGTGTGAATTTGTTTCCTGAACAGCTGAGGTTTTCACTGACCTGCTGAGAGACTACTTTTAAAGTCCTCCTTGCAGAGACAGACTCTTAACTACAGAGAACACACTGCTGGTACCTGAAGGGAGGTGGGTGGGGGGATGGGGAAAACAGGTGATGGAGATTAAGGAGCACACTTGTGATGAGCACCGGGTGATGTACGGAGGTGTTGAGTCACTATATTGTATGCCTGAAACTAATATTACACTGTACGTTAGCCAACTGGAATTGAAATAAATACTTTAAAAAGAGATAAAAGGAAAAAAAAAACTAAAATGAGGTCATTATGGTGGGCTCTAGTCCGATATGACTGGTGTCCTTATAAAAAGGGACATTTGGACACAGACATGCACATAGGGAGAATGTCCTGTGAAGACAGAGGCAGAGATAAGTTGACGCTTCTACAGGCCAAGGGTCACCAGGACTGCTGTGACCAGCTGAATCTAGGAGAGAGCCTGGGGCAGGTTCCCCCTGTTGGCCCTCAAAGGAACCGCCCCGCTACCATCTTGATTTTGGACTTCTGGCCTCCAGGGTTGGGAGAGAGTCAATCTCTGCTATTTGAGCTGCTCAGTTTGTGGTGCTTTGTTATGGCAGCCCCAGGAAACTCCTACAGGAAGGTCCCGCACTGCTCTTGGCTGTGACAATTCCCCAGAAAGACTCTAAAAGCTCACTAAGAGCTGTTGTAGTCACAGTCATGATTCACAGGGATTCACATTACAGATGAAGATCAGCCAAAGAGAGAGGCCCACAGGGCAGAGGGCAGCTGTCTCAGTCCACTCAGGCAGCTCCAGCAGGACACCACAGACCGGGTGGCTGATGAACAAACCCATTTCTTCCTCACAGTTCTGGGGGCTGGAAGTCCAGGTTGAAGGCACCAGCAGGTTCCCTGTCTGGTGAGAACCTGCTTCCTGGTTCACAGGTGGCCAAATTCTCACTGCGTCTTCACATGCAGCAAGGACCAGGGAGCTCTCTGGGGCCCCTCTTGTAAGGGTGCTCATTCCGCTCATGGGGACTGCACCCTCATGACCTCATCCCCTCCCAAAGGCCCTGCCTTCCCAAACCATTACGCTGGGGAGTAGGGTTTCAGCATATGGATTTGGGAGGACACAGGCATTAGTTTACTGCACCAAGAGAAACACCAAACATGACATAGATAGATAGATAGATAATAGATAAATAGATAGATAGATAGATAGATAGATGATACATAGATAATAGATAGGAGATAGATACATACATACATAATAGATAGGGGATAGATAGAAAGATAGGAGATACAAAGATAGATAAGAAATAGATACATAGAGATAATAGATAAGAGATAGATATATAGATATATAGATACATAGATACATGATAGATACATAGATGGATAGATAGATGATAGGAGACAGAGATAGATGAATAAATACATATATTTTACATACATCCTGCTTCTAGCCTCACAGACCCTTTCATGCTTGTGCTGCCCTTCCTACTATCTTCACCCTCTTCCTCTCGTAGACATGTAATTAAGGGATCTCTGCCTTCTTCCTTTTTTGCCCTTTTAATTCTTCCTAACACGGAGCAGAGAAACAGCCAATAAGGCAGAGGGCAGAGGAACTGGCTGGAGGGCATGAGCTGGCGTGACGGAGCTGCTGGGCATCCTCGGTGGAGGGGGTGTTTCACTAGAGATCTAAGGGACACACGAGTACACAGTATGGTGAGGCTTAGAAAAATTCAAAGCACTGCTTCGTCCAGAGAAACGGTGTTCGATGCAGCTATTTCATGACTGAGAGGCTCTGAAACCTGGAATGATGGCAAGAGCCCACACGTGATGGCTGACGGAAAATTAGATACTGGCCTGCAGTCCGACATTATGGGAATGTTCAGAGTTGGGTGTAGGGGGAGATGCTATTATTTTTTTTTTTTTAGTAGGAAAAGTCTACAGATCCCATTTTTGGCCAACAGTACTGTCATGGACTGCTTCATTGCCTCAGACGTACGCAGGTAGAGAAAAAGTGGAGGGTGTCCAGAGGGGTGCAGGGAGACCGAGGAAAGGGCTGGAGAGACAAGCTAACGTGGAGACAGCAGGGAGCAGGATGCCTGTGGAGCACAGCTGCTGTGGCCCCGGGAGACGGGGAGTGAGCAGACAGATATTTGGGAAGCGTTCACATCCTCGAAAGAGAGGGTGTAGGTAGCCTCGTATTATGGTGCTTGAATCAGTCCTAATCAAGTGCAATTAAGGAATTTGTTGTTAGGGTTGAAATCCGGGAAACCTTAAACCACATATTCCACTTGGGTTCGGACAAGTAAGGGCCCTCGCAGGTGCTCGTGCTGGCCCGGGACACCTTTCCTCTTGAACTTGGCCTGACAGGCTTTTTCAATAATTCAGGTCTCAGCTTAGGTGTCACCTGCTCAGAGAAGAACTTAACCTCTCTCACAGAACACATTCTCCCTCCACCTATGCGCATCACCGTGGACAGCCTGACTGTACTGATGTCGCAGAGCAGTATGAAATTCTCTTCCTCGTTGAATTCTTTGCTTCCTTAGAATCGGACTCCACAAGATCAGGCGTCTTGCCTCTCATAGTCATACCAGATTCCACTGCTCTAATTTTCCCAATAACTGCTCACATTCAGAAAGTAGCCAAGTCATGGCAAGCACTCCATTAAACGCAAGACATTTCCACCTCAACATATTTAGGCCGTGCAGTAACCTAGATTTTATTATTTCCATCTTTTTGGAAAAGAAGAAACTTGAGACCCAGAAAGGCTGGGTGACTCCTCCAAGGTTCCACAGCTGTAAGTGCCCAGGCGGGGATGTGAACCCAGGTACAAGCTTTATAGTGAACACTTTGAACCACTGCACCACACCATGTGTAGCCAATAAACATCTATTTATTTATTTATTTTTAATTTTTTTAATGCTTATTTATTTTTGAGAGAGAGAAACAGAGCACGAGCTGGGGAGGGGCAGAGAGAGGGAGACACAGAATCTGAAGCAGGCTCCAGGCTCTGAGCTGTCAGCACAGAGCCCGACGCAGGGCTTGAACCCATGAACCATGAGATCATGACCTGAGCTGAAGTCGGTCACTTAACCAACTGAGCCCCCCAGGCACCCCACCCATAAACATGTATTGAATGAATCAACCAATCAGCACATGAGTGAACAAATGCACGAGGCTTTTAATCCAGAACCTCTGCCCCTAGGAGGCAGCAAGAAACGTATCGAGGTTTTCACAGCTCTGTTCATCAGGAACCATCCAGATATCATCCAACTGCAGACATAATCCCAGGGTTAATTACCTGCATGGTGCTGAAGAGGACCTCCATGCCCTGAGCTGCCAGGAAGGCCTCCCTGCCAGACCGGAGGTTGGCCACATGCTTGAGGCAGAGCAGAAGCGCCCGGCGGATCGGCACATAGGTATGGGCTGTGTCATGGTGGTGCCAGTCCTGATGCAGCCTGAGCAAGCTGGCGACATAGCCTCTGTTCACAGCCCTGCGGCTGTTAGACTCTGAAACCAATGGGAAAGGTGGTGTCAATCACAGGCTTTCCTGGCCGCACCTGCCTGAGGATGTCCCGATGTCCCTCCCACAAGATTCTTGTTATAAAGCGACTAATAATAACTTTCCACTGGAGAAAACTGACAGATGTCACCTTCATCGAGTGATCAACATGGACATCACCATGTGTGTTGTGCTGAGAAAAACACAGCATCACTTCTATGGTGTTCCTGCCCAAAATGCATAGCCTGAATTTAACCATGAGGAAAACCAGCAAACCCAAAATGAGGGGCATGCTACTAATGATCTGATCTATACTCTTCAAAAATGTCCAGGTCATGAAAGGCATTAAAAGGGAAGAGAGGAAGAAAAGAGAAATAAAGAAAGAGAAACAGGAAGGAAGGAAGGAAGGAAGGAAGGAAGGAAGGAAGGAAGGAACCGGGCTAAGACATTTATATAATATGTAAGTAAAATGCAGAATTATAATTTAGATACTAGGCTAGAAAACATTTTTTTTTATTTTGCTGCAAAAGGCATTAGTGAGGCAATTGGTAAAATTTGAATACGATCTGTAAATTAACTAACAGTATTGTATCGATGTATATAAGGTTTTGGTAAACTATGACTATGTAAAAGAAAATCCTGTGTTTAGGAAATTCACAAGAGGAGTATGTGAACGTCTGTAACTTATTCTTAAAAAGTTCAGAAAAAAATATAATAGTGGGGGTGGGGGAGAATTAATGAGGAAAAGAGAGAGAGAGAGAGAGAGAGAGAGATTTCCACCAGATTCCATTCTTCTTTCTTAAACCTCAGTGGATTTAGGGTATTGTCATTGGATTGAGCAAATTGCAAATTACAAAATTTAGTCTGGGAAGAAGGCACTGAATGAGACATGGTATCTGAAAGGCTATTGTGTGTAACAGATGTATTGTGTTTTTCCTAAAGAGCATGGAAGCCAGCTTATGGCTAATCAAGGTCTGGCTCAGTCCAAGAAAGGAATTCCTCATAGTCAAGACTATTCAACAAGAGAATGGACTCTATTTGGTAGTGGATACCACTACCAGGCACTAACAATGTTCGGACAGGGGTAGGAAGTCCACTCAGCAGGATGGGGTATGGGCTTTTCTCACATCTGATGGGGAAACATAACAGAGTACTTTCCTGGTTCTCTTCATGTCTTCCACTCAATTTCTCTTTGTTGACTGAATGATCCTGGTGGAGGCCTCCCATGAGACACATCCCAAGGGGTAAGTGCACAATGCCCTAATTGTCCCAAGATATACTTTAAATTCTCCTTGAAGAAACACAGAGGGAAGAACAATCCAAGATACCTCTCTCAGCAGTTAACATATGCACCTCCTCGGGCTACTGGCTTGGTGGACAAATGTGTCCCAGCCCAGATGTATCCAGCAGATGTCTGGTCCTCTCTGCTCGTGTGGACAAGGTGCACTGCAAGGCTATCACTGGCTGACTCTCAGCACAAATGCCCAAATCTTGTAGCCCTGCTCTCACTATTGCATTTCTCCACTACCCAAACCATTCATGCTGGCTTATGAGGCAATATAGGCTTCTGGCCGAGGGTATATGAGAGATCCCCTGAGCTGTAATTGGAGAAGCAAATTTTCAGCTCCAAGTCAGATTTTTTCCCTAAGACCATGTAAGTACACATAAGTGAAAAAATAACACAGAAATTCAGGGCTTTCTTCCAGAGGGATTGTCTCATAATATTACAGATATTCTTTTTTTTTTTTCCTGTGAGTTTGTCAAATTCTGAATTGTAAGGCTTCATTGAGCCCCACTGAAATTTTTGACCCACTTTTACAGTTGGGGTTGTTGGCTTTTGTTGTTGCTGTTGCTGTTGTTTTCACTTCTACAACATTTCATTCAGCCATGACCCTGAATTGAGGGTGATGAGTTTTGTTTGCCCAGTGATATGTTGATGGAAGGTTTAAATTGCCGTCATTACCTCCTTTAATGAATTATTCTTTTGCATCAACCATATTTCCCTCCTAGGCTGGTCCCAGCCACAGAGCACCAGAGTTCTTTACTGCCTGAAGGAGGTTCCAGCCTATCCAATATCTGATGTTTAAAAGAAAATCGAGGATTAAGTAGGAGGTATTAAAGTATCGCCTGCTGGAAAGGTGCCAGAATGGCAAACACAGTGGACAGAGGCCCCGTGGGCACAGAGAGGTTAAGGTCTTTTGTCTTTTATCTATTTTAAGGGTATGAAACTAATAATGTGTTATCTTAATGACCTTCATCGCCTACTCTTTGGAGGGGTATGGGCAGGGATAATGGAAAAAAATCTTTAATTGTCTCAGAGAAAAATCCCTTATCAAATCCTAATGATTTTATGCATGATTTCCTGTTAATCCTCAACAAGCTGCCATGTTTACTAACATCTAAAGTGGCTACACCTCCTTCCCCGCTGACCCCACCTCAGTCAATCTTTCTCTGAGAATGGCTTGCAGAGTTTTGCAAAAGTCAATATGCCTCAGAAACCCTCAGCAAACTGAGGAAGAGCAAATGTGGAGAAGAGCTGAAGACTGAAATGAGGGTCACTGAGATCAGTGACGTGCAGGAGTTCTAGAAGATCTGAGAGGGAAACAGCACTTCTATGAGGGCCAAAGAGCCATGAGAAAATGTTTTGGGTGAGTGCAGGGTTTGGGGCAGGAGAGGGTCCCTTGACCCTCTTCCAAACAGATCAGCTGCACTTAAGTCTGTTTGTATAAAGGGCTTCCTCCTAAGATTTCCTTGGAAAAAAAATTCCTGCTCCTTAATATTTAAAAAATTTCCCAAGTAGATTGGTTTAATCTTAAACTACTAGGAGGATGAGGGTAGGTTGGACAGAGAGGAGATCTGAGTTTAACATCTCACTTCTCACTCCCACCCCATCTCAAAGGCACTCTCAGCGCCCTGTCTCCATCCTGTCGACTGTCTTCTCTGGCTAAGTTTTCCTTTGGAAAATCCATGAATTCCACCTTGACCTTCCCTCTAATTCACCCTCTTCTATTCTACTCCTTCTGCCTCTCCAGATTATATCCTCCAGAGTGAGGTCTTTGTAGCTAATTATCTGTCTGAAATGTAACCTAGCAATATTCTTATTTTTACCCCAGGTATGTCTTCACTGAGGTTCAAATGTTTTTTTTCCCCCCCTTTTGGCGCAGACCCCATCGATGCAGATTTTTACACTCAGGTAAAAAGAAAAAAAAAATAACTGGAAGGTAGTATGCCAAAGATATCACTAGTACTTATGGAGGAGGAAGAAACTGAGGATTCTATTTGCTTTAGACTTTTTAGATTTGACTTAGGCTTTTCTGTAGTTCTTATTCCCCACATACTCTACAATGCATTTTACTAATCAGGAGGGGTAAAAAATATTATCTTTTGACAGGAGGTCTGTAGACTATTGGTCATGCCATGTCGTAAATGCCTGTGGGCAGGGTGAACTGCCCTTATGTTACTATAGCAACCAACTCCCCTCTTATACTCTTACCCCATCCCCTTCAAAAGTGAATTACCTGCCTACTCCCTGAAGGCATTTGAGACCCTGATCATCTCTATAAAGATGTTTGTCTTTTAAAGAGGAGGAGTGCCTGGGTGGCTCAGTCGGTTGAGCGTCCGACTTCAGCTCAGGTCATGATCTCACAGTTCATGGGTTTGAGCCCCTCATCGGGCTCTGTGCTGACAGCCCAGAGCCTGGAGCCTGCCTTTGGATTCTGTGTCTCCCTCTCTCTCTGACCCTCCCCTGCTCAGGCTGTCTCTCTCTCTCTCTCTCAAAAATAAATAAAAAACATAAAAAAATATTAAAATGCCTTTGAGACTCAAAGGTTGACTTTCTCATAGGGAACAGTGAGCCCCATGCCAGACTGGTAGAGAAACTGCCCTGTGACCCAGATTATTATACCTGCAAGCAGCCCACGCCTCTGCCACTGCTCCTTGGCAAAATCAAAGAAAAATTTCATCTCTGCTCTTTATTTCCCATATCTGGGAATTTCATCAGCACTTTTAGGGTCAAGTGATGACTTAAAGTAGAGGCCATGTGGGAACGTGCGGCAGAGCAACGAGTCAAACAACAGAATAGCCACAGCTTGCAGATGAGACGGACACATTATTGCAGACCTCTATACTCCTCTGTCCCTAAGTCATGCACCCTTCAAGGCCTTGATGGGCCTGCTTTGCAGGCAGAGCTTACAGATGTCCACCTTCTTTTGGGACTCCTTTTACATGGCCAGGAGCTGTGTGGACTTGAACCTGTCAGTTCCCTGTGCAATCACTAAGTCTTTATCCGAATAACAAAACTAATAACATCCCTTCCTTGGGAGTTGTTGAGAAAATTAAATGAGACAATACACACAAGGTTGATAGCTCCACGCCTGACGCATAATAAGCACTCAATACCTGTTGCCTATTATGTCATTATCAATAGGATAAGCAAAATCTACTTATGGCTCCGACTTCCCCTCTATTATTACAGACAACAAAGTGCCAAATGCTCGGGATATGAACCTATTCTTTTCGACAGTTTCATTTAAGAACAGAAGCCCCAGGGTCACATAGCTGTTGACTTGAATGTTGGCTCTACCGGTTACTAGCTCTGAAACCTCAGTTAAGTTGCTCAGCCATTCTGAACTATATTTCCATCATCCGCAAATAGGAAAGCAAGTTAAAAAAAAAAAAGATTAATTACAACATCAGCCTTACAAGCCCATTTTAGGGAATGAATGCTCAGCATAGCACCCGGCACAAAGCATGTGCTTGATAAATGAGAATTCCCTTCCCCATAAGGATGACATCAAACTTCCCATACCTTTTAACAGTGATAATTCCCCAAGGAAAAGTTTCTAAATAAGTAAAATGTAGAAGCAAGTTTCTTCAGTCTCCATGTAACACAGTTGACTTCTTGCCCCAAAATATCCACCAGTTTTATGTTGCCGCCCATCCATCCTTAGACACCCTGATACAGACACACTGAGGGTCACACCCCACTTTGTTCCAGGTGTTCTTACCAAAAAGTCCATAATGTAGACCTTTATTGTTCCCCTCTCTGGCAAAATTTACCTCAGTTGGGTCCCATTACACCAAAGCTTTCTATAGAGGACTTGCTAATGTTCTAAGATCCTCTTGACTGATAATGCTTAACTGGTTAACAGCCCACCCTCGCCTTTGATAAGGTACATAGGAGTAAGAATAAATACAAGGACTCCAGGCTCCCCTCATTCTTGAGAACAGAAATTATCTTCAGCCACACAGCATACTATGACATTATCATCCCAGGAACGTCTTGCCCAGCGTGATTAAATAGCTTTAGCCTTTGTTTTGGGAGCTTCATGAAAATCCATTCAGATGAATCATTCACAATTCAGCTAGTCCTTTTCAGTATAGGTGCCCCTTCTCAGAGTTGAAGACCACTGAACTGGACTTACCAAATCCATTTACTCTTCAAAGTGCTTCCAAACCCTCTCTGCACTGTGTCCTCTAACTCTAAGCAATTATTTCGCAAACACTGCCTGATCCCAATCAGGACCCCACACTGAAAGACCCACTTTGGGGGCACCTGGGTGGCTCAGTTGGTTAACCGTCTGACTTCAGCTCTGGTCATGATCTCATGGTTTGTGAGTTCAAGATCCGCATTGGGCTCTGTGCTGACAGCTCAGAGCCTGGAGCCTGCTTCAGATTCTGCATCTCCCTCTTTTGCTGCCCCTCTCCCACTCACACTCTCTCTTTCTCTTTCTCTGTCTCTGTCTCTCTCTCAAAAAATAAAACATTAAAAACAATTTTTTTAAGAAAGACCCACTTTGCACACAGTACTCTCATTCTATAATAACCACCGAGAACTCCCCCTTGGGGGATATTATTAAAACTCAAGGTAATGGTGACCTTAACTACGGGAAACAATACACTTGCCTTTATAACACATTATTTTTGTGGTCTTTACAGGGAGTCAATTTAGAAGATATTTCTGGACAAAGCAGGCTTTTACCAAGACTTATAAATCATATTATACGAACAACAAGCTGCCTACTCTGCCATTATAACACCATTTACAATTACGGAGTATTAATTTACTGAATGTTTCCTATGTGCTCAGTACTGGGCTAATCATTTTACATGATTATCTCATTTATCTCATGAAAATGCTTTGAGATAAGCATTATTTTCCTCCTTTTACAAATGAAGGCACGGGGCTGGGAGAAGTCAGACAACTCACTGAAGCCTTTAGAGCTCACCAAAGTCCTATCCATGATTCCAGTGGGACTCCCCATCTGCCACCAAAGATGATCCCACACTGTTACTCCCGAAGCAATGATCGTTTACACTGTTTTGCACCCAGAAAAAGCCCATTAGCTGTTACCAGAGTAACCAACTTCTTGAGGAAGGTTTCTGAAAAGCTACTGGAGATACAGCTAGTCAACATGTGAAGCCTGGGTGCCTGAGGGGAGTGGCTTGCAGCCAGTTTTACCTTGGCTCAGCCCCTCCACCCAACCCTTTCCGTCATCATCTCTGTTCCCTCCCAGGCCTGTAAGTTGTGAGGAGAGTTTATTTTTAAAAGGAAACCTGACAAGATTTAAAGGTCCCAGGAAGCCTATGGTTCTTCAGGTCACTGGAGAAGGTGTTTGGGAGTCTTCCTGACACTCAGCCAGTGACTCCATGAGGCCAGCGCAGAAGTCAGGCTTGGCCGTGAGTGCCTTGCTGTGGAGCAGGAGGGAACAGGCCAGCTCTCATGGGCTCCTCCCCTTGGCGGCCGCAGCAGTGGCTCACTCACAGAGAAGCAGCAACACATGTACTGAGACAGAACTAATCTTAATGTCACTGATGGTGGAAATTATACTTGACTATCATGAGCCCAAATAAGAATAATGGTATTGAATTAGTTGCAGGTATCCTTTTATCTCTTGGTAGAATAGATGCACTTCAGAAAACTTGACTATAAAGTAAATTTTGATTCCAACTGAAGCTTGTTTTCCCTCTGACTGCCTTTAAAAAATTAAAGATGCTCTTCCTAAGCCCCAGAAATAGCAGCTGAGAGGCGTTAGAGAATATCTTCCCAGCCGATTCCAATCCAGACTCTTGCGCTGCTTTTATTTTTTAATCGCCAATTCCTTCTAATACCTCTCCACAGATATGTTCCCAAACCATAGGAATTTCTCCACTCTCAGGAAAGCCTTGGAATCCACATCTGCCTCTTCCGATATCCCTTGGTGGGAACCATGGCTGAGAGAGGGGGTTAGGCTTGGATGCTAAAAGAGAAGGTGTCACCATCACAGACATACTTGAGACACCAAACTCCTCCAGTTCAGTGCTCACCATCCCCCTGATGGATCAATCTCATCTTGTCCTTTATCAGTTCTAAGGTGTGTATTTTTTCACATTAGCATTTCCAAAATTAAGGTGCTTCTAACCAATGATAGTGTTTCCATTATAACTGGCAGTGCTTTTTCACTCAGTGGCACATAAAAAGTTGTACATCTTATAGTCAATGACATCTTAGGTTTGAGGAAATATGATTAACTTTTCAATATGGTTAGCTTGAAAATTCTCTAAAAGGACTTCATTCCCAGAAGAGGTTATCACTTGAGACGGTTTGCTCTGCATATGCAAATATGCAGAGGCATTTGGTCCTGAAAGCCACATCCCACTGTGGTGAGGTACTCAGTAAACTGTCAACTGAAACCATGCCCATATACCCAAAACCCAAAGCACCACCATTACTTCATTCAACAAACACTTACTTAGCAACTACTATGTGCCAGCATATGCCAGGCACTATTGTAGGCACTGGGGTACTACAGTAGGAGATGAGAAAGACCATGGCTTGATTGCCATGGGGAAGCTGGAGAGACACAGATCCAAATTGGCACACACACAAAGGGAAAAAAATATATAATTTCAGATAGTGACAAGTGCTATAGTGCAAAAAAAAAAATAGCAATAGTAGAGGTGCATCTAGGTGGCTTAGTCGGTTAAGCTTCCAACTCTTGATTTTGGCTGAGGTCATGATATCACAGTTCATGAGTTCGAGCCCCATATTGGGCTCCACAATGACAGACTGAAGCCTACTTGGGATTCTCTCTCCTTCTCCCACTGCCCCTCCCCCATGCTCTCTCTCTCAAAATAAACATTTTTAAAAATTTTAAATGTTTTTTATTTAGTTTTGAGAGAGAGAGAGAGAGAGCACAAGCACAGAAGAGGGACAGAGAGATAGGGAGACACAGAATCTGAAGCAGGCTCAGGACAGAGCCTGATGTGGTCGGTGCTCAAACTCATGAACCACGATCATGACCTGAGCTGAAGTCAGATGCTTAACCTACTGAGCCACCCAGGCACCCCAATAAATAAACTTTTTTAAAAATAGTAATGGTAGAGTGACTAAGGGGGGCAACTACTCTAGATTGGGTGGTTAAGGAAAAAAGCCTTCAAGGAGAAGATTAGCGTTAAGATCTGAATAAGGGACCAGGGATCTGGTGGCAGAAAATTCCAGAAATCTTGAGAGCACAGCAAATGGAGAAGCCCAAACTTGGTGAGTACAAACAACAAAATGTCTGCAGCTAAAGCCAGGTGGAAAAAGTGAGGGACAACAGGAGATTATTGAAAAGGAGCACAGGGATCAGAATGTGTGACCTCTGCCACTTTGACAGCCATCATGGCAGGTTGTGCAAAAGTGGAGGGATATGTCACACTGAGATTTTCTCATTTTCCTTTCTGTTATTTGTTTTTGGCATCTCTGCAAGAAAACTGTTAAGAAATATCATCTTGGGCCGCCTGGGTGGCTCAGTCGGTTGAGCTTCGGACTTCAGCTCTGATCATGATCTCACAGTCCAGGGGTTCGAGCCCTGCATCCGGCTCTGTGCTGACGGCTCAGAGCCTGGAGCCTGCTTCAGATTCTGTGTCTCCCTCTCTCTCTGCCCCTCCCCCACTTGCTCTCGGTGTCTCTCTCTCAAAATAAAGACATAAAAATTTTTTTTTTTTAAGAAGAAAGATCATCTTTGCCTGGACCTAAATTTTTCCAGGAGCTTTCCTACCTATCCTGACTTTTATTTTGAATCTAGACTTTGGTAAGGAAAGAAGTACTTGCCAAGACCCAAGACAAGCCACTGTCCCGTCTGGGTCCCTGCAGAAAATCTTCTTCCTGGTTTCACTGTCTCCACTGTCAACTCATCAGAAGATGATACTTGAAGAAGACAGCCAGGATTACACCAGGAAGGAGAAAGCTGAGACCTTCCCCATTGCCTTTCTCTGTCAATTGCTATGTGAAGACACCAGCCTGCTGCTGGCCAGGAACAGAGGAACAGTGAGAACTGAGGGAAGCATACCAGCAAAGTGAGGCAAACATCCCGTGCCAATCTTTACATGCTGCAGTATGCCTCCAGGCCTGGAGGAGGCGCTGCAGGAAGGCGGGGAGCGTGTGCCTCTACACTGCTGGCTATCGCTGCCCTCTGGCCTTAGGGCATGCAATAGCACAGCAGTAAGGAATCACAGCACCCGAGCCTTGTGCTCCCTGGTTCCAGCTGGACTCCTGTCACCCATGATCCCTCAGGTCCCCCTCCTACCACCCAGACTGTGCCCACAGTAGACTCCTAGGGTGACCTCTCTGCCTCCAGCTCCCCACCTCAACCCAACAATCTTACTAAAGCACAACTCTGTCATCCCCTAATGAATCAATAGATAGATAGACAAGAGAGATAGATGATGACTAACGAGGATAGATAGGTAATAAATAGATGATACGATTGATAAGATAGATATATGATGGATAGATAAGATATATGATAGATAAGTTAGATAAGATAGAAGATAGACGATAGAAAAGATAAATGATGGATAGATAGATAGATAGATAGATAATGCAATGACTGCAGGGAAAGCTGGAAGTCTGGGGATTCCAGGTAGGGTCTGGTGTTCTCTGGCTCACATGGTGTGGGTGGCAGTGGTTGCTTGGCTGTGCGCTCCCAAGATTGGGGCAGGGGCTGAGGGAGAGGCTGAGCCGGATCTCCACCCCCCACTGCCACCAGAGCGACCTCACCATCGTCCGTGGGCATGCAATGGTTCTGCGAAGCATTTCATTTAGGCAAACTCATATTTCTTTAAAAAAAAAAAAAAGATATGAAATTCTCTGGGAGTGAAATGAAAGTATGGATTTTAATGGCAATATGTCAGGTAGCTATTACACAATCTTGGGCAAGTCAGTCAACCCCTTTGGGCCCCGATGTTTTCTCTACAGAACAGTTTCTCAGCCTTGCACAATTGCCTTTTGGGGCTGGATATTCTCATTTCCTGGGCAGTGGGAGTGGGGACTGCAGGATGTTGGGCGGCATACTGGCCTTACTCACTAGATGTGGCAACCAAACCGTGCCAAATGTCCCCTCCGAGGCAAAATCGCTCATGGCGAGAACCACTGCTATACAATAGTTAAATATTTGCCTGTCTTGCAAGACTATGTAAAGATTAAATAGGATAATACATGAAAAGGTGCTTTGTAAACTGCTAATATTAGACGTCTGGAGGAAACACCTGACTTACACCTTGACATAAACAAATAATTGTACAGTCAATCCTGAATGTGATGAAGAAGTTACCAGGCACCTTCAGAGCTGGGAGATGTTTATCTTTTTGTCTATCTCTTTAAATATCTGTGATACTTTATCTTTGTCAATCCAAAGCCAGTCATTCATTATGCCAGGATGGTACAAGTTCTAAAGTCTAAAACATTTAGAGCTCAGCAATCCTGGATGTTAACCCCTGATTCCCTAGAATGGAAACTAAATAAAGGTATACGGGTCAACTGAAGGGGCCAGATATGCTGAATTAAATGATGTATCTATTCCTTTTATGGAAAAAAAAGCTTCTAGAGGGAAGACAGAGGCTGAAAGCAATTGTGTCTCATTCAACACTCAGGAAGATGTTAGGAAATGCATTTACACTGCAACAGGCTTTATGCCTCTGTAGGACCAATTCCTGAAACTCCCAGGATTTTCCAAATGGTGGTGATAATAAAGTGAGAGGTGATCTTTTCAGAGCTGTACTAAAATCTAGCGTTATACTCCTACTACATGTATGTCACCTAGTTTAAACCTTACTAATTATCCTTGGAGGGTATCGTTTTCCCCACTTGAGAGGTGAAGTGGCCCCAGCACAGTCACTAAGGATCACACCCAGAAGGGCTCTGATTGGCATCCACAGAAGATCAGAGCCAGCTTTGAGACCACTATCCAAAAACTATTCTCCACCAGGTCTTCTCCTCTCAGAGAACAAGAGGTTTGAGCTTTTAGCAAACACACACCCTTCACACATGACCCTGAGCCTCCTTAAGGAGGCATTCGAGCTGTTGTTAAAGGAACATCTTGGCTCAAACCTACAGGCAGATAATCAAGCCAGAGGGAAAGCCCTGGATATAGATCTTATATTACTAAGACTTATATTACTGCCAGAGGACAGGACCACCTGGTTAAGACAGGATCCTGAGTGGGTGTAAGAACCAGGATTGGTTCCAATCTCATTACAACAATATTTGATGTAGCCAACACTTCTGTGTCAAGCAGGAAAAATTCAACGCCACCTTCCATAGTTCTGTTAGATGCAGTGTGGATGCCTCCAACCCCCCAGCCATCTTGGTAGGGTCTGGTTCACCATCCTGCCCATACTTCCCACCATTATAATCTCCACTGGATGCTGAGCCTCCCCATTTGATTAGATTTGGTCTAATTGCTTAGTCAAGTTTCTTTAGTCCCAAGAGACTTAAAAGTTCCTTGACCAGGGCTCAGTGATGAACACAACATTTGGGATCTTTCTCTGAGTCAAACTTCACTATGGCCACCTTCCTTATGAACACCACATAGTAAAAAAATGAGCATACTTTTCCAACCTCCTAAGGACGTGTCTACGCATCTTTAAAAGCCACAATCTCAGACAACAGACTGAACTCTGAGAGTGTCCCGTGAGAATATTTATTTCAGAGGTTCTCAAACCTGACTCCTTCAAGCCCCAAGGACCATAATGGAAGTTTCTGAGTCAATCAGAAGCCACTGAAGGGAGTTATACAATAAGTGAGTCATAAGAATAAAAAGTAGAGCATAGGGGAACACAGTCAATAAGACTGTCATAATGTTGTATGGGGACATTTATCGTGGGAAGCACTGCATAATGTAGAGTTGTGGAATCACTACGTCATACACCTGAAACTAATAAAACAGTGGATGTCAACTCTACTTCAATAATAAACATATAAATAAATAAATTTATTTCATATAAATAAATAAATAAATAAATAAATAAATAAAGTGAGCCAGGAAAAGAGGGGGTAGCCAGGGAGAGATGAGGCTATCATTCACTGGGGCCTCCCACTTCTGCTTCCATTTTGTCTACTTCAGATGTGTCATTTCCCCATTATTTTGAAAAGGGTTCTCCTACTAAGGAATCCTCCAACTACTTTTCTTGCGGAACCCGCCAATTTTTGTAAAGCCAGGCTGAAGTCAAGTGCAACGACAAGGAAGCAATTTAAGAGCACACAGGCCATCAGCAGAATCCAGATTTCTCCATGAGGAAGGTGCGGATCGGCTTTGAAATATGAAGATGTTCTGCTTTGAGACAGTCATAACCGAATTCAAATCCTGGCTCTCTATTTACCTTCTTGGGGATTGTGGGAAAATTCACACACCTCCCTCGCTATACCTTCCTCGTTTGTAAAATGGGCGTGTAAAGTGCCTGGCAAGTGTCAGAGCTCTGTAATCACTAGTCATGATTGTTACTCTTCGAAGGTACTCTAATAAACAGTAATTCTCTTCCCACACTGCACCCTGCTTCCTGCTTCCTGGAATGATGGCAGGAAACAGTTCAAGAAACCCATTATGAAATGGGATGAGGGGTTGAGGGGTTCATGTGGAGCATGGGAAGGTGGACAGGCATTTCCCTTAAGTGGTGCCTTTGGCCTTGGCAGTAAGGGCGAGCAAGATACAGGTTGTCAGAAGGGCATGAGGGAGATGGGGAAAGGTAACTGCAAGATTTGCGGCTGTTCACCAGAGGCAGCCCTCAGAAAAGCTGCTGGGGATGCTCCCCGCCCTCTGTAAGTCCTGTTCAATCATGCTCACATCACTGGGGATGCAACAAATTCCAGAGGCTTTTCCAACCAAGGGCTCCAGTCGCCCCGCCTCCTCCCAACTCCCTTAAATAATGGCTGAGCAAATGCCTCTGAGACCATCTTCAGCTAATTTCCTTCAAGACATGCAAGCTGCTAACGCTGGGAAGTACAGATAGTGTGGAATAGCAAATATGGCCAAAATTAGATTAAAATAACCTCCTGATAAACAAATTACTCACTGAAAATAAATATTCCACTGCTGGGGCCAAGATAACTAAAAGAACAGCACCACCACATGGCAAGAAGAGGAACTACACCTGCTGCAGTCTGGCCAGTCCTTCTCTGCCCACCCAGCTACAGGGTCTGACCAAGGGGAGCAGGGAAGGAGATAGAGAGGGATGGGTAGTATCCTTTCAGCTTAAACCTTTAAAATATTTTATGTACTTGTGCAAAAGACAAAAATATTTGGCAGAGAGGTCTGAACTTTGAGCCAAGGGGGGAGGAAATACAAAACAACCAATGTGCCAAGTTGAACGCAGCATGACATAATGGGAGTCTGTGATTCTTCCTGTCCCAGTTCCCTTCCTCTCCATCACCCCATCATTCATCAGGTTCGCCCCCGATGCTCAGCCTCACAGCAAAGACTCTGGCCCCTTGCACAGCCATGCTGGTTCATTGGGCATCTCTTACCATGTCCCATTCCAATGCTTCTATGGGGTGGACCATGTACTGCTCTTTTCTCAATTAAATGACAAATGATCCTGACCACCACCGCACCACCCCAAAATCCTTCTGACACTTAGAAAGTATTTATGTAGCTTCCTTTCAGCTTTTGATCATATCTCCTTTGGGCTAAATAAGCCTATCCTCAGTATTCTCTTCTTGGAATGCACAGGGCTCAGGTCTCAGCATCTAGACACAGGCAGTACGCTCTGCAGCCCACAAGCTGTGTGTATGACATAAGTTTCCCAAACCTCCGTCCTTACACCTGTAAAATGGGGACAATAACACCCCCTTGACAGGCTCAGTGTATATGCAGTGGTTCACATACTAAGAACTCAATAAACTATAGATATCCGTGGTGTCATTTCAATACAGAGTGTGATGGATAATAGCTTGTTATTCCGCATGCATCCAAAGTCGACCACAGCAGTCCATCCCAGTGTGACAAATGGAAAAGTCTATCAATATTATTTTAAGCAGGTTTTTGGTTCATCGCAGAAACATACTGCATTCTTCTCTAAAAGATATGGCAGAAGAAGAGACATTGAGTCTATAATCACACCACCATTGGATTCTTTCTGGGGCTGGGAATTGGGCTGGCCTTTTCATTAAGGCATACTGAAAATAAACATGAGATTTAAATCAAGAAACTGGAATCCTTCCTTAGTCACCATAAATGTGTTAGCATTGGGCACAACCCAATGTGAAGTATGGGGGATACGGAAGGGACCCTAGCCCTCAAGGAGCTATACCCAGTAAGAAAAATGCATACATACATATGCAAAAATACAGGAATCGTTGATTACATTATGGTTAGTTCTTATAAGTGTAAATATAAGGCTCTATCAAAGGTTTAACAGGGAATCTAGTGGTGAGCACTAGGTGGGGTTGAGTAGTACTCAGAAAAGCCCCGGACAAGGGTATTTGTGCTGAGATCTGGAGAAGGAGCCAGGGTTATCTGGACAGTAAACTTCAAAGTCCCAGATATCTGGGTGGGTCACTCCCTCTCACTGGTCCTCAATTTCTCCATGTGAAAATAAGGAGATAGGGGAGGGAATAAAGCCAATAGTTTATTGGGATATAGACAACAACACTGTATTATAATTCTCAAACTTGCTAGGAGATTAGATCTTAATTATTCCAAACCTTGAAAAGAATTGATAATTATGTGACATGATAGAGGTCCAAATTATTGCTGTAATGACAATTATATTACAATATATAAATGTATCAAATCAACATGCATTACATTTACACAATATTACATGTCAAATATAGTTCAGTTTTTTTAAAAGTGTTTATTTTTTTTCCATTTGAGAGAGAAGAGCACGAGAGGGGGAGAAGGGCAGAGGGAGAGAGAGAATCTTTAGCAGGCTCCACTTTCAGCATGGAGCCCAATGCAGGGCTCGATCTTATAACCCTGGGATTACAACCTGAGCCAACATTAAGGTCGGACGCTCAACTGACTGAACTACACAGGCACCCCTACTGGGTGGCTCCATCGGTTAAGCGTCCGACTTTGGCTCAGGTCATGATCTCACGGTTCGTGGGTTCGAGCCCCGCGTCAGGCTCTGTGCTGACAGCTAGCTCAGAGCCTGGAGACTGTCTTTGGATTCTGTGTCTCCCTCTCTCTCTGACCCTCCCTTGCTCATGCTGTCTCTCTCTCTCAAAAAAATTTTTAAAAAAATAATTTTAAAAAACTTTAAAAAACCTACTTTCAATTTTTTTAAAGATCAATCATTTTCTGGGTTCTCAGAGGCCCTATACTTTTGTGAGTGTGTCAACAAAGCTATCTTGGGGGGAAATTAGTGGAAGATAGACAGGGCTCTGAGCTCTCAATCAATCAATCAATCAATCGACTACCACTGCACTAAACCTCAAAGGTCTTTTCCAGCTCTGATAGTCCATAGCTTTCACCTGGAAACAGAAGGGGACAACACACTACGTGAGCAAATCCCTGTTGAGGCAGGTCAGAGCCCCGAAGCCAAGAGGACAAGCCCCATGGGAACACAGATTGTACATGTGAGTCCCGTGAAGGCTGTGCTGACCCACTGCTACCTGTGCATCATCACAAGATCACAGCAATCACAATGCCAACCATTCTAAAATATAGAGTGTCATTCTGAGAACTCTTCAGAGCTCCTACAATTCCTACCAAAGCCTCAGATGGGTGCACCTCAAAAACACCTCCTCTTATGACATTTCGCAGCAAAGCAAGTGTCCAGCCATCATGCCCTCCCATCACTGCACTGCTGAAGGTCAGGCCACAGTAGACCTCACTGAGAGGGTGTATCCACATAGTCAGGGCTGTAGTTACTAGAAGGCCCTCCCTTCCCACGCCAAAACAACAGGCTGATGGGCCTTCCCGGGAGCCAGCCAGGCAGAGCATTAACTGGGAAGACCTGGGACAAGTCTGATCTTCCTGCCAAACCTCCCATTAGCTCCCCGCATCTCCCCCTCCCTCTTGTCTTCCTTCCTTTATTAACTTACTTCCCTATTTCCAACACCCTCCCCACACCCTCACTTCTGCAAACTTGCAGAATCCTCTAAATGCTAATTCTTAAGTTGTAGGGCAACCTGAAGTAAAACCATCATCCTCTAATTAAGATCTAGGGCCTCAACGAGAAAGGGTTTGGGGTGTTTCCTTGTTGCAGGAATGTGACGTTTAAATATGGGCAGCAAGGTTAATACGGAGACATTATTTGAAGATTCATCACTGGAGCCAATACAAATGAGGCAGGATGCCATCGCCACACGTTCATTCAGGTGCTGCTTCCCAGGCCACAGTTTTTCAAACCTGCATTTACACCTAATGCCCCTGGAAGGGGTGTTGAGGAGCGAAAAGAAAGAGAGAGAGGTGGGGGTTGGGGCAGATAGTGAGAAAAGGAGAAAAGGATGAGGGAAAAAAAGAAAAAAAGAAAGGGGTGCCTGGGTGTCCAATGTCGGTTAAGTGTCTGACTTCAGCTCAGGTCATGATCTCACGGTTCACAAGTTCAAGCCCCGCGTCATGCTCTGTGCTGACAGCTCAGAGCCTGGAACCTGCTTCACATTCTGTGTTTCCTTCTCTCTCTGCCCCTCCCCCACTTGCACTCTGTCTCTCTGTCTCTCTTAAAAATAAATAAACATTAAAAAGAGAGAGAGAGACAGCCACTGAGGTGCCCCTGTCTCTCTCTCTCTCTCTCTCTCTCTCTCTCTCTCTCTCTCTCTCTTAAAAATAAATAAACATTAAAAAAAAAAGAGAGAGACGGGGCACCTCAGTGGCTCAGTCGATTAAGCATCCGACCAGAAGAGATGCCTTCTGGTTCATTTCCCTCTTCCTGCTCAGGTTATGATCTCCTGGTTTGTGAGTTTGAGCCCCACATCAGGACTCTGTGCTGACAGCTCAGAGCCTGGAGCCTGCTTCGGATTCTGTGCCTCCCCCTCTCTCTGCCCCTCCCCTGCTTATGCTCTGTCTCTCTCTGTCTCTCAATAATAAATAAAAATTTAAAAAAAATTAAAAAAACGACAGAGATATAGGTACAGGTACAGATGGAGGGAAAGGTGGACTGGAGGCAATCCACAAGATGGAGAGAGACAAAGGACAATATGTTGCTTGGGTTTATTAAAGGGGAAAAAATCACCTGCAATAGAAACACTATTTCTTAATCAAAGCTTTATTAAGTTTTGGTAATGAAAAGCTAAGTGGTTTTGCAAAAACGAAAGCATAAAAGGGCAAAACTTTCAGTACAGTGAAATTGAAGAAGGGTTTGGGCACATGGGAGTCAAGCAGAAGAACAGATCCCATGAAAGGTATAGGATTTGGATCAGACCATTCTAGCCCCCGCACGCACAAAGAGGACACTTGGTGGGCAATGGTTTTTCATTTTTAGCATCCTATATTGCTGAGGCAACTGGATTACAGGCCTAGGACTTCCAAGCTTGTCTTGCTGCTATCTCTTAGGAAGGGAAAGAGACAAGAGATGTCTTCTGGTTCATTTCCCTCTTCCTGCCACCCACCTAGCCTACATTGGCTTCTCCTGTAGCAGCTACTAGATGGAAGAGAGAGCCGAGGCAGCATAACAAAATTGTCCTATGTGACCCAGGTCCTCTTTCTCTCTCTTTCTGTTGCTAAGTTGGACAGGCCCCAAGTCTCCCAGATCCTCAGTCCTGCTTTCTCTGATTCTTGTGGGGATTGTCTCCAGCTACTCTCTAGACCCATGAAGTATAGATAGGGCCTTACTGGCCTCAGAATCCCAGGCCCACCCAAGTTTATTTCCACAGAAGTATGGACTGCCCCCAAGGTAGTAGATATGTCCTTCTGGGTTTACTTTAACTGGGGAAAGCTTTTCCTTTGTGAAGCAATTACAGAGGTACATATAGTGTCAACTTTCATAGGACCAACAAGCATCAAGACCAGACTATTGACTAGCTAAAAGGATTATGCCTTTAGGAACTAAAAGTTCACATAAAGACTCCCAGATATCAGTGCCAGATGGTAAGGTTTTGAATTTTAGGCAGAAACTGACTTCTTGAATTTAGGTTCAGTGGACACAAACTCGCCTGGGATCCAAATGGACAGACATTCCATGTCAGCTGTTAATTATGCATGAAGACAGTATAAAGCAACTAGAGAATTCCATGGCACTCACCTCCCCCACAGAAACCCCAGCCTAAGTGGAGCAGTACCGTCGTTACCCAGACCCTCCATGCCATGTAATACTTTGGTTAGGCTGGTGGAAAAAAGATGGTGACTGTCTGGTGTTCTGTTACTGCTCCTCCCCAAATCCATGACAAACTTTGCTATTTAAATACCTTTCCTGCTGAGCCCTTTCCTGCTGAGCTCAAATAGGATCTCAGAATCCTTCCACCTACACATGGAAGTTTGTGTTTATAATGGAACCTGTTTGCCATCCTTGTTCTAAGATCCTCTGGATCTTTAGAACCTGTTCCCTCCCACGTGATTTCTGCATGTCCATAGTGACTTTCTGCCATTGGCGTTTTTACCTCTTCTGAGCCCATGGCAATGACACCAGTGCTGGGGAATTTAAGATCAGTTAAACAAGAAGAGCGTTTCTATGAAATACCAATAACGGTATTTGGGGAGAGGTAGCTTGAAACCTTGAATGGGCTTCAACTCATGGGTTTGGTCAAATATACATCACTGATTAGTGATCAGTGATGTATATTTGACCTCCCGGGGTATATTTGGTGGTGTCTAGAGACAATTTTGTTCATTATAACTGGAAATGCTACTGACATCTGGTGAGTCAAAGTGAGGGATATGGCTAAACCTCCTGAAATGCACAGAACAGTCCTCAACAACTAAGAGTTATCCAGCGCAACATGCAGGAGTGCCAAGGTTTAGAAACCCCAATACATATTAAGGTAGTGTTTTAAGTGGTAGAAACAATGACAAAGAACCTCCCATCCAACTCCCTCATGTTAAAAAGAACCTAAGAGGGGCTCCTGGGTGGCTCAGTCGGTTGAGTGTCCAGCTTCAGCTCAGGTCATGACCTCACAGTTCGTGGATTTGGGCCCCGCATCAAGCTCTGTGCTGACAGCTCGGAGCCTGGAGCCTGCTTCAGATTCTGTGTCTCCCTCTCTCTCTCCACCCTTCCCCCATCTCTCTCTGTCTCTCAATAATAAATAAATGTAAAAAATTAAAAAAAAAAAAAGAACCTAAGACCCAGACAAAAGTCCATGTGGACAGCTAAGCAGAATTAGAAATAACCCTATACACCCTTCTAATGGGGCAATAAAACCTGTTTTCTATATTGGACAGCAGCAGGCTATTAGTTCCCTAACAGCCCATTAGTACAGTTAAATAGAGATTAGAACTACAAGTGTTAAGATCATTGGTTCTATGTGTGGGTTGTTGGGTTCAGGCAGTAGAGGGCAGTACTGTCATTTTTATATATGTAAATATCATTCATTCATTTCATTCATTCATAGGTATTCATTCAGAAATCATTCATTCATTTTAATGTTTAGTCCGTAAGTTTATTTTAAGCTTTTCATTGTCCTAATGCAAATAATTCAACAACCGACAACAGTGACCTTTGCCTGCAAAAGTTTGCCATCAGCTGGCAGAGATGGACATCAGTGATTCCACTACAGAGGAATGCCGAGAGAGCCTCTGGAAACATGGGGGAGGTCCTCCAACCCAGTCTTGGTTGGAAAAGGGAAAGTTTTTTCAGAGGAAATGTCTGAGCTGAGTTCTGAAGGCAGAGTAGAAGTTAGGAACTTTTCAAGTTGATCCACTAGCGCAGCATGCCCAGTTTGCTAAGGACGGCCAGCGTGCTGACAGCCTGGCTAACGGTTCTGAGCCCAAATTAGTCAGTATTTTCACTGGCTATTGGTTTCTCATTGGCTCATGCATCATTCCTCATATGGAAATAGTTAATAATGGGCATGTGACTGCTTTCAGATTTCTACACATGGTAGTACATTGTGTATCACCTCTAAGCCAACAGGCTGAGAAAGAGGGCTGTGAAAGTGTGTGTGTGCATGTGTGTAGAAAGGGAGGTGAGCCTTTCTCCTCTCTCAGGGCTCTCTCCCTATGAGACATGAAGACCTCTACCACCCCGACTCTGGGGGGATATAGGAGAAAGCACAAGCGTTCACCGGCTTGCTTACCCAGCCCCTCTCAGCTCCTTTACTTCCTGCAATCCCAGCATTCTTGCTGTACCAAACACCTGGCACTGTCATTGGGAGCAGCAGGGTAGGATGGTAAATAATGAGAACCAAGATACCAAACCTGAAGCAAGTTTCACCTTAACCTGCCCATAACCCACAGGAAATACTCTCCCTCCCCTCCTATCTCGAGGGCTTTCTAATCTGTCAGTCTTCACTCCTCCAACCTGCACGAAGCACTTTCACTCTCCCTGCAGGACAGAGAGCTGTGAACAGTCCTGTGCATTTTGGCCAGTTCCAATCAACCAAATGAATTCAAGCTTTAATTGTTTTTTTTTCTTCCTTCAGTCTACAAAAGGAAGTACTCCATGATATGGCTGTTTCTCTGTGCTTATAGTTGACAAAGATACATAGGTGGGAGGGGGGGTGTTTTTATTTTTATTTATTTATTTATAAGTTTTATTAAAGTTCACCTATTACCCACAGGCCTCAGGCTCCCTGTAGAGAAACAAATATCACAATTGAAGCAGCTGGTTTCCAAGGTGCCAAATTAAAATAGATGAAGAGGTAAGGAGGGGAAAAAATAAAAACATTACGCTAAGACTTCTTTGCTCCCAAGTGCATGGAGCCTTCTATTATATTGCACACATGAAATTGACTCCCAATGTAATTAGACCAGGGCTACTAGGCAAACGAAAAAAAAATCTTCAAATTATTCAGACCCCCAGAGCTATTCTTTTGCAATCACTCAAGTAACTGAGAAGAGAGCCAACTTTTTAATATAAATTTGTTATTAGAATCTACACTGTCCAAGCAATTCCCAACACCCTACCTGCTCAAGACTACAGAGTCCTGAACTGGTATCAGAACTAAATGCAAGAACTCTGTTTCCCACCCAGTGCCGTAATCTTTTCTTCTACAGGACAATCCTACTAGAAACTGGACTTTATTTCAACAGTCTTTAAGGGCCACTGGTCCTGTTAGAAGGAGCTGGAGAGTTCCTATCCTGATGGCATTATGCACCAGCATGCCCACCTGGACAGATATTAACTCTCTCTTTTCAGCCTTGTGTTTGGAATGGCCATAATATTCTCCATCTCATCTCCCAAAGATCCAGGAATGGCTCTATTGCCTTCCAGGTTGAAAATGAGCCATAGAGATACTGAGAGCATCTTTCACTGAACTCAGAGGGGAAAGAAATAACCACTTTTCAAAAGAGGTGCTTACTGGATTTCAGCAATGCTGCCAGAACTTCGGTGGCGGCCCTGGGGAAAGAGAAAGAAAAGTGGAAAAGTCAATGTTCAATGGTCTTTTTGTCAGCCCATGGATCCCAAAGCCAGCAGGCTTATTGCTACCACCTAACAGCCCCATTAGTAACCAGGGAGCAGGCATTCTGCTGATTGCTGCACTGACCATTAAAGAGGCGTAAATGCAGAAATTGCTTCAAGCAAAATGTCTGTCTTGAAAATGGGTCTCAGGGTTCCCCACTGCTGCTGAAAATATCTCCCCCAACCCCCATCTTGTCATCCACCTTCCACCACCTTCCTTACACTATGTGCTCCCCATATTTCTGTTGCTCATCCCCACCAGAGCTCTGGTCAGTCTCTTGGTTTATGCTTGGGAAACCCGGCAAGTCTGGAGGATGGATTGGGAAGGGGTGGGATGTGGAGGCTGAGTGAGTGCAGCATTGCAGTGAAAACTTCTTGAGACACTCATTCCCCTGGGGACACATGGGAAAACATTCACACATTGGAAAGCAATGCTGGTTCCTTAGCATGGAAAATGGCTATATCACGATTTTTCTTCCAAATGCATTGTTTTCTTCCATGAGGGATTTTCACAATCTTTGCAGCAATGGGAGGCAGAGAAGAATGTAAATGCCTTTGGCCCATGTCTCCGTGACCCTTCAGTCTGTGCTCTAAGCCTGTGAAGATCCCACAAAGATCCATTCACTGGACAGAGGAAAACTTGAAGGTATTGAGGACATGATGGTATGATTCTGGGGGAGAGAGTTTTTCTGTTTGTTTGGTTGGTTGGTTGTTTGTTTTTAGAAAAGGAGTATTCTGAATTGGTCCTAGTAACTTATCCTTAAGGCCTATTAAGGCATGATTTGTTCCCACACACAGCCCCCAATCCTGAGGATTGGGGAAACAGGTGAGAGAGGCTGGGTCACCCTTCCAAGATGACAGACATGTCAGCAGAGCTGGAACCTCAACCCTAGAACCTCACTTCCCACCCCTGCTTCTTCTACATTTGCTGTTCTCCTCAATCTCCCGCACTGGCCCTGCCCTGGCCTCTGTCTGGTTGATGAGAGACAGTTCTCTTTGCAATGTATTATCTAATATTGAGCAACAGAGCCAGCAGTAAAAATAAAAATAATAAGTTAAACTAAACTAAAAATAAAATAAAATAAAATAAAATATAGACATCATTGTTTCCCACAACTGACAGAAGAGTCCTGTAGTAGCAGGTGGCCTGGAACGCACAAGTCCTGGTGCAAACCCACCCCAACCCAGCTCAGAGAGACCAGCACAACCCCAGGGCAGTCATCAAGAAGGTGAAGCTAGTTGTCAATGATGGGCTATTTCATTAATCCTTCCCAGTCACGTTTTCCTCTGATCACGTTTTGGCCTCTTTAGCTTCACTCTTTTGTAACCCCACATAGTCTGGCAAACTGTGGACTTAAGAAGAAACACATTGAAGATGTTTCTGGGACTCCCAAGGCAGTTTGAAAAATCTAGGAGCCACAGTGCACAGGGCTTGGGTTGGGCTGGGGCAAAAGGAAAATCAGTGCTGGGGGGAACGGGGGAAAGAAGAGTAGCCACATTATGTTCATCAAAGGGGATTAGCAGAGAAGGAAACATGAAAAGAAAGAATGAGGGTGCTGTAAGCAAAGGAGCCAGCCCATCCTAGATCCAAGGCCAGGTCTATAAGGTGACCCTGCATTTCTGATTTGCATGGCACTTTTGTTTTGGGGAGTTCACTGAGGAGGCAATGATCCATTAGTTAATAGTTTTATGAGGAACATATAAGAGGTGGGGAGGAGCAGGCAGACCAGTCAGGAGGATTGGAGGTGACAAGAGCTCCTGCCAGAATTGCAGCATGGACAGAGAATGCAGAAAGATGGGTTGAAAGGAAGCTTGGAGCCTTGCTCCTCAAAGCATGGGGCTCCCATTAGCAGCTTTGCATTCCCTGTGAGCCAAACAGAAACGTAGACTCTCAAGCACCCTCCCTGGCCTGCTGCATCAGAACTCTCATTCCAACAAGGAATTCATAGGCATATGAGTATTGGAAAATAATTGGTTTAGAGGACAGGTCAGTATGGCTTAGTTACTCTTTGATGTTGAGAAGAAGGTTCAAGGTGACTCCCAGATCCAAACCCTCTAGGAAATACCTAATAGTGTGATAACATAGCAAATAACTATGAATCCAAACAGTGACATTACATGGCAGGAAATACATGGTAAGTGTCATATTAGTCAAAGAGGTGATGCAGATTCCTGAGTAACAAGAAAAGATGTCTTTTCCGCTCCTAACTGGGGGATCAACATGTAGTGCAGCATGAGACACCTTTAGGGCAATGATGGACATAAGGTTTGAGACCATAGCCCACTATTCTAAAGAGGCCAGATTCAAGTCCAAAGGTAATAAGCCATTTGATTGATTCTGATTGATTTAGGATCAATGGGGTTTGGTGGCAAAGTTGGAAAAATGAGGTGAAGGTTGTAAGCCAAGAATTCACAGGATTTGATGACAGGCTTGTTGTGAAGGGGAAAGTAAAAGGAACAGTTAAGTGATAGCCTGAAATGTTCAGTCGAGGTAAACGGGAGAACAAGAAAGCCATTAATCAATGAAAGAGGGGAAGCTGAGGTGTTTACAGAAGATAATCATTTCGATTTGGGAAATGCTGAGCTCAGGATGATGGGCACACAGCTACATGGAACTTTTGAGAATGATGCTAGAAGTATAGATACAGAATTCTAGAGAGATCTGGAGTTGGGGATATATATATTCAGGAACCACTACAGTAAAAATGATCATTGGAGCCATGGGAATAGATAATACCTGTGAGGAAATGCAATCAAGAACAGAGTATAGTTTGGGCCCCCAAAACATCTACACTAAAGGACTCAGAGAATGTGTAATCCAGGAAGCAGAAGGAGAGGGGATCTGTTGTGAAACAAAAAGTTCTCTAGATCTTCTAGGCACAGCTTTTTACAAACTGCAAGTTGTGACCCAATAATTGAGTATAAAATCATAGGTTTTGATTAACTTTGTGAATGAAACTGAATCAACTTGAATAGAATAGAATATATCAGTGTTGTTTCATGTAGTAAAGGTTCACAGTGATCTGAGAAACTTTTATTTCAATGCACACACACACATGTTTGCATATGGGGAATCTGATGTAAATGTTTTCCTTTAAAAATAAAAAGCTTATAAAGATGTTGTTTACTGTATAGTATCCATAAAAGATCTGAACAAGAACAAACGTCTGGAATCAACTACTGAACTAATGAGCAAACACAAAGTATTTGATCTCCCAGTTGATGCCGGGATCCAGGCACCAAGCCACTCATGTGAATGTCACCCAGAGGCTCTGTATTTCAGGGTCTATTTTGACAGTGAGTATCTGGAATTCTGGTCCACTGTCTGAGCATATCTCTCTGCTTCTCTCCTGCTCTCCCAATGTAATTAAGAATGTAAAACCCATCAGAAATGAGATAACGACTTTGTCAACCAATGGCTATACATACAAATAAAGCAAAAATTTGAGCCGCTAAAGTCTAAATGAGTAAGACAATACTCAGTTACCTCCACTCCAAGAAACCGAGCCCACTGCATTGAGTAAGTGAACAGGGACCCCAAAATTAGTGCCTTTGGAGTGCTGGGCTGTCTCCTGCTCTGTATGGACAGCCAGCACCCATGGTGCTGGTAGTTCCACTGATTCCATAGAAGAGAACTTTTTGAGAGGGCTTATTTTCTAAAGTTTAAACCCATACCATCATCCCACATTGTTTGCACCCCACCCCCAGTTGGATATCCATGTGGAATTGAAAGTAGAAATGCCAAAATGTCCTCCTCCATCAACTTTTCTGACTGTACATCACTGAATGGCTCATTTAATAGATTTTACCGAACATCCTGCTCCAGGAAAACTACAACAATATCCAAAGGCAAAGTAGAACAGCCTCCACCCTATCCATTTTCACAATGGGGTGGGCTAACTCGGTCAAGATGCTAGAGGTCAGAGGTCACCTCCACATTCCTCCTCAGAAAAAGCCAAATTTAAACCAGCGACAAATTTATAAATATTCTTTTGTCATGAATTTATAAAGCAAAAAGCCACAGACTTACAAGAATTCCATTTACTTCTTCAAGTAGAAATAAATTTTAAGAGACTTTATAATAGTCTTAAGTCATTTGTCTCCACTCTTTGGGGAGCCCATATAATGCCAAGCCCTGTGCTAAGTGTCCTATGTACATGACTATACATCACAGCTAATCTTCACGGGAATACCGGAGGGTGAGATCATCAGTTCTGTCTTACAGTGGCAAGAGTAAAGTTCACAATGAGTAAAGTTCCAAGTTCCAAGTTCTCGCAGTTAGCAAGAGGCAGCGTTGAGATACATCTACCTACATCTACCTGACGCTAGATCTAGTGCTCTAGAGATCTAGTGATCTCCCTACCTTCAACATAGTTCTAGAAAGATTCTAAGATAGCTCTCACTTCAATTTCTTCATCATTTCAATAAGGACTGTGCAGTTCAAGAGGTCAGTTAGGTGACTGGTACAAGGTCATATCATAGGATTAATGTGTCACTGGGCCAATAAAACCAACAACTTGTTCCGCTTGAGTCCAGTGCTTGCCTTGGATCCTATAGGAAACAGTTTAACTGAAGTGTGAGTAGATCGTGATGTTCAGAGGTAATCATGGTGACAAGGAAGGAGAACTCTATTGGTAGCAAAGCCACAGAGGTCCGTGAATGCCAGAGCTGAGCTGATGAATTAGGAGCCACAGGGCTTGAGTTTGAGGCCTGGAGGTGCCACTTTTGTGGTCATGCATTCTGGGCTTACTGCTTCAAAGCTTGGGTTTCCTCATCTGTAACGTGGGTATAAGTTGTAACTGATGGGAAGGTATGAAGAGTGAGATGGAGCAAAGATTAAATTAAGGGAAATTAAATTAAATTAAAACCCACCACACTTTCTGAAACATGATATGAACCCGAAAGGATGGCATCACTGGTAGAAATGGGTGAGGAAATGAAAGTTCATCTCTGTACACGTGTTTACAGATGGTGAGCCTGCAGGACTGTCATTTGCCAGTCAGGAGAGGTGCCTGGAGAAAAATGAGTCCCTATCCCCAGTATGTGGAGATACAAAATGACCAAATTATCTCTTGGAAGTGAAATAGTCTGTAACTCAGGGGTGCCTGGGTGGTTCAGTCAGTGAAGGGTCCAAATTTGGGTTTTGGTTCAGGTCATGATCTCACAGTTCCTCAGTTGAAGCCCTGCATCTGGCTCCACACTGACAGTGCAGAGCCTGCTTGGGATTCTCTCTCTCTCTCTCTCTGTCCCTCCCATGGCTCATGTTCTCTCTCAAAATAAATAAAAATTTTTTTAAAAATATTCTATAACTCAGATGGCCAGATATAGAAATTGCCACCTAGATTTTTTATCTATATTGTTGTGTAATAAGTTACCACAAACTGAGCAGCTTCAAACAGCACTCATTTATTATCTTACAGTTTCCATGGGGCAGGAACCCATGACTTACTAAATTCTCTGCTTATGGTTTTACAAGGCTTCCAACTATCAGCCAGGGCTGAGTCTCCATATGAAGGCTCTGCCGGGGAAGGGTCCCCTCTCAGACAGGTTGTTGGCAGTATCATTTTGTTGCACCAGTAGTGCTGAGGACCCTGGTGTCTTGGTGTCTGTTGGCTAAAGACCACTCTCAGCTTCTAGAGGTTACCTGCAATTCCTAGAGGCCTCCCACTGTTCCTCACAATGAGAGCTTCCCCAACGTGACTCCTTTCTTCATAAACGGAGAGTTTCCATGGTAAATATATAAATAAGATAGAGTCTGATAAAATACAACATAATCACAGGACAAACAGGCCATAGTTTTGTTTTATTCTACTAGTTAGAAGCAAGTCCCAACTCTTATTCACACTCAAGGAGGGCAGAATACACAAAAGTATAAAAGTACCAGGATATGAGGATCATGGGGCGGACGGTATCTTCAGTTCTCTATAACACACAAAGCTTCTTGCAATCCTTAGCATTCAGATACCAGGATTCTAATATTCTCATCACCAAAACCCTCCCTAGTCCTCCCCTTTCCAGAAAACAGAATACTCCTTTCTCAGAAATGCATCCTCCTCCCCTGCTTACCTTTACCACCTACATCTGGGCACACACTCAAACACCCATTTTAACATCTAGAGTGCTCTTCAGTTGTCCATTCCTTTTGATCTCTGATGTTTCCACCCAAGTCCAAGCATATGGGGGTCTGAGACATGACTGAAAAATGTAATTTCTAGAGTTTCCAGAGTTATTAGCCCTTGGCTGAAATTTACAGTTTAATATCCTGCATAATAAATGCAAATGAGCTGCATGATCATTTTAGATATATTAGAAAATACAGTTAAGCATAAAGAAGTGGAAATCATGAAAATCAGCCGAATATCTCTTCCTTAACTACTGCCATTACCCCAGAACAAATCTATCCATACCCTCTCAAGCTGAACCTAGAGTGATCTTCTCAAGAATTTGGTTAGGGTACACTTACATTGCTACCCCACACCAGTCTTGCTCTTGGATAAAAATCCAAATCTGAAACGTGGTCCAGGAGGCTCTCCCAAATCTGCCTGCCACCACCCCTCCAGCCAGCCTTGTCTCACATCACCCTCTCTTACTTTCCATATGTCTGGCCTTGGAACATGTTCCCATCACTTATCCTGTGTCCTTGCTAATGCCACAGCCTAAAATGCTCTAGGCCTTCCCTCCTCCTTCCCCTGTAGTTCCTACCTCATCCTTCAAATCCTAGTTTGGTTTTCACCTCCTCAGGGAAGACTTCCTTGGTGGTTGGTCTAGGCCCATGTCCTTTATTGGCATGTTTATTCTTTTCCCCCCATTTTCTCATTGAACAATTTGGTTTTTAATTATTCACTCAGTTGTGTGATTATTAATGTCTATCTTCTCCTGCAGTCTGCAAACTCCAGAAAATAGGAAACTTTCATTTTGCATTATTCTTCCCCCCCACCATTTAATAGTATTTGAATACAGAGCACCATCAAATATTTGTTGAACCTTTTCTAAAAATTAGGCTCTGTTCTAGGAGCTTTATATACACTATTCATTCATCCAGAGATATTTATTGAGCACCTACTATGTGCTGGGATAAACTGATAAACCAAAGATTTTTGTGCTCAAAAGGATTGAGGTAGCATGAAAAAAAATAGCTAATATATAATAAATATTTTTGAATAATACATTAAATTCATATTCTAAAATGTGATAAATGCTAAGGGAAAAACGGAAAAAGTAAAAACAGGGTAAAGAGATCAGAAGTACTGGGATGGGTTAAGATTTAAGAGACTGTCTGGGGTAGGCCTCATGGAGAAGGCAACATCTGAAACCTGAAAAGAAAGGAAGTTGCCATATAAATATCAGAAGGTAGCACATGCAGACACTCTGAATGACAAGAGGCTGATTTGTTCAAGAATGAGCAAGTTGGACAGGGTTGCTAGACACAAAGAGGGTGAGGGAGGAGGGCTGGAGCTGACGGGAAGAACAGGAACCATTCATGCAGGGCCTGGAAAGCACTGCAAAGGCTTTCACTTCCCTCTCTCCAAGCGAAGCATTCCCTACAGGACTTTGAGCAAATGATCTAACATGTTTTAAGGTTTTTCTGGCTACCCTATTTAAAAAAAAAAAAAAAAAAAAAAAACCTAAAAAGTACTCTAGGGAAGTGAGAGTAGAAACTGGAGACAGACCAGAATAGAAACCAGTAGAAAGCTACATGGAGAAAACCAAATACAGAAACAAACAAAAGGATCACATACCATGGCCAGAGTGGGATTTATCCCAGGAATGCAGGATTGGTTTAACATCTGAAAGTCAACCAATGTAATAATCCACCATAGGAACAGAATAAAGGAGAAAATCCATATTATTGTCTCAACAGACACGGAAAAAGCATTTGATAAAATCCATCACACTTTCATGATAAAAACACTCACCACTTAAGGATAGAAGAGAACTTTCTCCACCTGATAAAGGGATCTACTTAAAACTCACAGCTAACATGATATCTAGAGAAAGAAAGACTGAATAATTTCCCCCTACAATCAGAAACAAGATAAAGATGGCCATCGTCACTCACCACCTCTGTCCAACACTGTACTGGAGGTCCTAGACACAGTGTTTAGGAATAAATGAATAAATGAATGGCAAACAGATTGGAAACGAGGAACTAAAACGATCTCCATTAACAGATGGCTTGGTTTTGTATAGAGAAAGTCTGAAAGAATCCACCAAAAAACTATCAGAGCAAGTTCTGCAACGTGGCTACAAGAAAAGATCGCTCTACAAAAGTCAATTGTATTTTGTTTAATATACTAACAATGAAGAGTTCAGAAATGAAAATTTAAAAAAAGCAATCTCATTTATAATGGCAGTAAAAAGAATAAAGTTCTCAATAACAAATTTAACAGAAGAGACCCAAGGCTTTCACACTGAAAAAAATAGAAAACATTGTTGAAAAAAATTTTTTAAGATTTAAATAAATAGAAATTATGTAAATTTCAGCTGTCATGTAACTACTGCTATGGACCCCCACCAGTGCATCCATGTTCACTCCAGGTCTCCTTCTTCAAGGCACAACAGAGTGATCTTCTCAAGAGGCACACAGATATGTTTTGAATTTAGAGCAAACAGGATTTCTTGACAGTTTCCTATGAGATATAACATTAGCTCAGTTATCTCTCATAACAATCCCCATTTTAAAGGTGAAGGAACTAATCAAGGTACATTAACCTGTCTGAAGTAGTGTTAGAAAGCAGCAGAGCTGGGATTTAGCCTTGAGTTGGTCTGACCCAACACTGAGCACTTAATACCCCTGGGCACTTAACCCTGACAGTAGGCCCAGTGAGCTTTCAGGAAGAAGGAAGAAAGTGGTCAAAAAGAAGTAAGAAAGCTGTCTTAAGAATTTAGCCCTAAAGCTCCCTAGAGCTGGCTGTGGGATGTGGGGGTGTAACAGCAGAAACAGAAAGTGGTGGTGGTTGTGGGCAGAGTAGGGGTGGTGGGAATTAGCTAAATAACAGGTGGATAAAGCAGGAGGATTTCTACAAGGGGCAGAACATGTTGCCTGCAGAGCACAGGCACCCAGAACGCCATCTGGTACAGTCCCGGCCTCCTGCCTGGCTTGAGAGGGAGTAGCAGGATGGATAAAAGTACACACACACACACACACACACACACAATGGTGGGTTACCAAGGGAAATGAATGGAAAATGGATCTTTCTAATCAGCATTTTCTTTTCATTTTTCTAAATGTTTATTTATTTTGAGAGAGAGAGAGAGAGCAGGGGAGGGGCAGAGAGAGTGGGAAAGAGAGAATCCCAAGCAGGCTCCGCACTGTCAGCATGCAGTCCAATGAAAGCCATGAACCATGAGATCAGGACCTGACCCCAAGTCAGACACTTAACAGACTGAGCCATTAATGGTGCCCCTACTCACCATTTTCAAGAGAGAGAGGAGAAAACAAAAATGGAAACCAAGATGGCACTAGCATCATGAAAGAAAAGAAAAACCATGAACACATAGTGTAAAGGTTGAACCAATCCTGTGCCCAGCATGGAACTTGTCCCTCTTTCTCTGGGGATGGAGGGGGGAGGGAGGAAGAAAAAACAACCCCCACCTCCCAGCTCTGTCCAGATGCTGCTAAAAACAGTTTGTGGGAGCCATCATTCATCATGGGAAATTTTTATACGAGAAAGTGAAACACAGACCTCAGATGGTGTGGTTAGTAGCACTCAGCAGGAAGTATGACAGAGGGGTGGCCACTGCCTGAGCCAGGGACCGGGAGCTCAGCTCTGCAGTCAAGGCTGGGACAACCTCTCCCCACCTGGCCTGTCAGAGGCAGCAACTCCACAGAGCAGAAATGGTTTGGAAGTACTTTTAAATTAAGGCCAGCAGCATCAGGATCAAGGACTTGGACCCAAGCCTTTGAGACTCCCCAAAGCCAGGATGAGGAAGACTAATGTCTGAGGGGGAAGAAGGGCAGGGATTCCAATAAACTCTCACATACAGGCGAGTCTTTCTCTACAGAGGGGTGTAACTCTCAAGTTAGCACTTAAAGCAAATATTACCCTTGGGCTTTCTTAAATTATTCATAAAGTAAAATATACATGGATATGTGACTATAAGCCTGTACTGTAATATATATGAAACTGTATAATGAGTACAGTATATAATTATACACATATAGGCAAACTAAAATGTTACAGGATGTTTGTTATATTGCTGTCGTATATCAGTTGCTATAACACACATTTAGTCAAATTCATGTGATTCAATCCACTCTAGAAATATCTGGATGCACGGAAGGAAAGATGGGATCCCTATCTCATTGCATAGCACAGAGCAGTTACCCAATGGATGTTTCCTGAGTTCAGGAACAAATAAAAACATATCTGATTTTTGGAGAGCCTGGGTGGCTCAGTCGGTTAAGTGTCAGACTTCGGCTCAGGTCATAATCTCACGGTTGGTGAGTTCCAGCTCTGCATAGGTCTCTGCACTGACAAAGCCTGCTTGAGATTTTCTCTCTCTCTCTACCCCTACCCCATTTGCATTCTCTCTCTCTCTCTCTCTCTCTCTCTCAAAATAAATAAATAAACTTTAAAAAATGTATCTGATTTGGCTCTAGCTAAAGGCCTGAGCAAAGACAAGCCTGACCATTCTGGCCTGTTTGACTGAGGTATAACGGTTGGGGGGGAGGGGACAGGGAGAGGCAGGCTTGGTACCAAGACTTACCACCCCCAACACCAATACAACCAGCTGTTCGAAAGGTGGTCGTTCACAAAAAAGACAAATATTGTATGATTCTTTCCACTTATATGAGCTATTATGGGCAAATTCATAACCAGATTCAAGGCAATCACGGGCTGGTGGGGAGGAGAATGAGAGATATTCCTTAATGACCACAGAGTTTTATTTAGGGTAACGAAAAAGTTTTAGCAATTGATAGTGGTGATGGTTGCAGAACATCAGGAATATAATTAAGGCCACTGAATCATACACTTAAAAATGGTTAAAATGGTAAATTATATGTTATGTGCATTTTACTACAAAAAAAGTTGTCATTGGATCTGATGATGAATCCTCTCTTCAAAAAACCACTTAGGTCTTTTAGGAAAGAGGTAAAGAGTGTGCAATGGCCTGCAAAGTGCTCCCTCTCTTGACAGAACATGGGAATAGCACCAGAAAAGTTCACCAGTCACCCAGCCAGTGATTCTCCAACTGGAGTGAGCATAGAACCCTCTTGAAAGGCTTGTGAAAACAGGGTGGTGGGCCCCATCCCGCCCCCAGAATTTATGACTTAGGACGTCTGGTTTGGCAGCCTCAGAAATTGCACTTGTAACAATTTCTCAGGTGCTGCTGATGCTGGTGGTCTCCAGATCATACTTGTAAACCACGAACCCAAGCAGTGGATGCTCAGTAGACCTGGTGGAGAGGAGTCCTCCCTTGCCATATTTCTTTCTGGCCAAATTCTCAAGACCCTTAGTGATGCCTCCTAGTGATGCCATGATTGCTGGACCTCCAGGCAAGGACTCCGTAAATATCCCTCTTTCTGAACTAAAATTAAGGACTGTCACCTGGAAAGAGATCCATGAGTTTTCAGAGACTCTTTCCAAACTAGAGTCTAAGGTTCCAGACAACAGAGGCCATTATTCATTTTTGTCTGTCTCAAAGCCTCACCATGACTTGGTGCTCATTTCTTGACTGACAGGATTAAAACCTAGGATTCCCAACATCCTTGAAGTATTTATTTCTTCTAGAAATCAAGGCTTCATTAAAATTCAGATGAGAATTCAGAGAGAGAATCCCAAGCAGGCTTCGTGCTGTTAGTTAGAGCCCAATGTGGGGCTTGATCCCACAAACCATGAGATCATGACCTGAGCCAAAATCAAGAGTTGGACACTTAACCAACTAAGCCACATAGGTGCCCCAAACCCACTTCTTTAAAGGACTGGGTTTATTGTCAACAAATCCAACATTAGTTATAATCTGCCAGAGAACTAAAGACACATAGTGCTACTTGAAATTCCCCTCCATACATCATGGTCTGGCATTTTCCCACAGGTTTAAACGAGCAATGGGAGGATTTCCATTCCCTAAAAATCCTTCCCTCCCTTTGTCTTTTCCCATCTAACTCCTCCCTACCTCCCAACAATCCAGCTCAAGTTCCAGCCCCCACTACCTCAGTTCCAGCTTCTGTAAAGTTCTTCCTCAGAGTTTCCATCACAGTTTCTACTTTCTCACACCACAGCATTTTTACACTAACAAAGACATGATCTACTTGTATACCTAACTCCATATTTGGCTAGAAGCTCTCTGAAGACAGACACTGTATTATGACCTTTGAAGTCTGAGCACTTGCTCCATAGTAATTTTTTTAAATGTGTTTTTTAACGTTTATTTATTTATTTTTTAGAGAATGAGGGAGGAGCAGAGAGAGAGGGAGAAAGAGAATCCCAAGCAGGCTCCATGCTTTCAGTGTAGAGCTCAACATGGGGCTTAAACTCATGAACTGTGAGATCATGACCTGAGCCAAAATCAAGAGTCAGACACTTAAGTGACTGAGACACCCAGGCACTTGCCATAATAATTTTTAAATACAAGTTTGGTGTCTGAAAAAATTAATAAGTGAATAGGTGGCAAAAGTCTTCTGCTAAACTTAAATGTAACTTAATCTTAACCCCATATTACCTCTAGAAACGACATAAAATAAGTGTCACAAAGAAGAGCTTTTAAAAAAAAATAATATCAGGAGTGAGTTGGAATGCAGGAGGAGGGCAAGGGGGCAAGGAAGACACTGAGTGGGTAAGGGGATGGCAGTGGACAGACTGCTCAGCTCTGCTGAGAAAGGGAGAGTAGCATCAGGATTCTTCTAGGTAAGTCAACAAGCTCTTGGTAAAGCCTACAGGAAAGCAGCCAGAGCTACCAGTGGAGTCCACCTGCTTTGTTTCAGACTCCCTCCAGAGAGCTTGGATCTTTCCCCAGACCCCTCACCCACTATAAGCCTCATCCTTCAATCTTCATCCAGAAGTACCACAAAGAATTTAATGGCTTTGCCCAGATTGCAAGGTGAAGGAATTTTTTCCTCTGTGTACAGTTCTTTCTATTTCATTTGGAATTCCTGCATTATTCATATCTACTGTACCTAAACAAGTCTTTGCCAATAGGATGGATGAGTGGATGGGTGGACAGATGGATGGATGGAAACGTAGCACAAGGGATACAGGCTTCTCATTCAAAGTAAAACTCATAACATGAGTTCACTCCCCTTCCTCCCAAAACCCCATTAATTTCATTGTGGAAATGCAAAAACAAATAATTTCAAAACAGTGGAGGTAATGGGAGGGGGAAGTCACTAGCCAACCAAAAGTTCTAACAAATTTTGGAAGAAAAGAAATAGAAAGTCTACTGACAAAGGAAACAAAGGGAAGGAAGCTGAGGCCCAGAAATAGCTGTAGTGGGACAGCAGATGGGGCTGAAGGGGTCAGTCTCTGAATGTAGGGGTCAATCTCTCAGTCAGAAACCCAGAAAGACTGTGGGCCAAAATTCTATCCAACCACCCACTCTCATCTTAAACAACAGTTTCTAATTCTTGAGTAATATACAAAAACCTCATAACAGATAACAGTATTCAGATTGCTAGTTCTGGAATCAATGCCTTAAACTCATCTTCTGAAAATATTTTCAACACTAAGTTATCACTTAAAAGACAAGTTTTGTATATATCTCAGGTAAGATGGTACACTGTGACTTTCAAATACAAGAACAACATTTTTTCCATTGTGTGCAGCTCTCAGGCTCTTGAGAATGTGTTGTGCCTAGATTGGCAAACACGGATCTATGCCATGAAACATTTTCTGACTCACACCCATGTGTGAACTCCACACTTTTTGTATTCCCCTCAGCCTCTCAGAGCCTTTTGAGGTGATTATTAAATAGTAATTTTGTCCTAGTCCTCAGACCCCTTATGCAATCTTAATTCTCTCCAGGGAAAGTAGATACCTCCTGGTAACGCTTGCAACATGTAGCACCCAGGCTTTGCATATGGTAGGTCTCCACGGATGTTATCCAAATGATAGCTTTCAAATGTGTGAGATAGAGAATGATTTTTCCAGTACAATAGGCCAGACTCTTTACCTGGGTTCTCAAAAACATGGTAGGGAATAAGGACATTGAATTTTTGCTATTTTAAGGATGCTAAAATGTTACCCCCAACATAATAGAAGGTTCTTCTGTTTTGAAAGTGGATTGGTAATCACTGGAATCCACTGAGCATTCACAATGGGGCAGGCCCCATGCCAAGCCCTCAAATTTTTTACAACAGATCTCAGGTTGTCCCACTTTACTATGAAAAAACTACAATTGGGGAGATTAACAAACTTCCTCAGAGCAGACATTTAAACCCAGGTCTTCTGATTTCCAAGTATGGTGCTGGTTCTACAGTACGTCTTTCTTCTAAGAAACTGATTAAGAAAGAAAAGCAGAGAAAAGGAAGAGGTGAGGAAACAGTGTCACACAAAAGTCCCCCTTCCCCCTGTGTCCAACACAGAGTTTAGTCTTTGTTGAACTTTTGTAATGGAGTTAAATTGATGGTCTCAAATTGGCCTTCTTTGTCTGTTGGAACCTCCCCCTACATGTGTCCAGGACTATCTGTTCTTGCCTTACAAAGGCCCTTAGAAGAGAAGGAGCTTCCAACCCTCTTGGACCCATGCAACATACTAAAGTATCTGATAAGATAGATTCAAAGTTCTAAAGCTCCCCATAAATGCATTTCAGCAGTAAAAAGGATGCCGCAAATTCCCAAGGTGGCCTGAGAGTTGGACATGTTCCACATTTGCAGATAAGAATTTTGATATTCTCTAACAATCTGTAACACTGCTCCTCTCCATTCCTTTTCCTCTCCTCCCTCCAGCCATGATATTTCTTTGGTAGTGCCTGATGTACATCATGGGGGTGGAGTTGAAGACTAGCTGCCATCACCTGACCCCTGGAACTTTTCCAGTGAATATGGACACAATACATTTTCTGTATGCTGCGAAAAAAAGGGTCTGCCAATCCACTGAGTCACAATGTTATGTGATAGCATCCTCTTTGTGGACTGAAAGATTTCTAAAAGTCATTTTCTATTTAAAGTAGCTCCTACTCTGTGGTCAAGCATCTCAAATGTGGGCAGTAGGTAACTATATGTGCTTATTAGTTACATCTAGATTAAAAGACTAGAATGATAATAGTCACATGACATCTTTAATCAACACCCTGCCCAAGGTAGCCTTCCTGGCTATGAGAGCACCCTCTACTTAAGGGTGACATTTCATGGTGACCCTTCTCTATGGAGAAGAGAGGAAAAGATTTGGGTAATATAATATCCTACACAGAATTCCACCATATGTTTCCTAGGTCTTGGTTGACCCACAGACAAGTCTACAGTACTTCTAGGACACCTGTAGACTGGACTATTCCTAAGTATTATTAAAATTGAGTTAGGGTGCCGGGGTGGCTCAGTCAGTTAAGAGTTCAACTTCAGCTCAGGTCATGATCTCACAGTTAGTGAGCTCGAGCCACACATCGAGCTTTGTGCTGACAGCCCAGAACCTGGAGTCTGATTCAGACTCTGTGTCTCCCTCTCGCTCTGCCCCTCCCCAGTCACAGTGTCTCTCTTTCAAAAATAATAAACATTAAAAAAAATTTTAATTGTGTTAGCCAAGTAGAGTGTGATGTTAATAATAGATATGCATTTTACCATATGTAAGTATTCACAAGGCTAAATAATGCAAAACATACCTAATATGCTTTTGATTATCAGTATATTAGTAGCTATGTAATTATATATTTTATACCATTATTATATGCCATGCACTTATAATACATGAAAGTGTATTATAAGTGGATGGGAGTTTGAATAAGGAGACTACACTTTTTTCCCATTTAATGAATCCCTGATTCTTTGCAGCAAAACCATGATAAAAATTAATTAAAATACCAGTGGCTATTACTCTAGCAGGAGAATATAATGGAAGTAAGAAATGCTATAACATTAACACCTTTAAACAATGAAGCATTGGGGGATCTCCCCCTCCAGGGTCTGCAGTCTGGGTCATTTGTAAGTCACTCTTGTCTAGCAAGACACCATAGATGACATAAGTGAGACACAAAGGAGTGAGTGGACTTGGGAAATATTTTTTCTTATAATTTTTTGAAATCAAGAAAGAAGTTTCATTTTAAAGAAATTTAAGTCTCTGATCCATCAAGTTAAGGACTCTGGTTCTTTTGCTTTTCCTCTACTTCTCTACGCTCTGACCTAAAATAAATCTAAGCCAAACAAAGCCTTAAAAATGAAGAAATGAGAAATTAAATTGCTTGCTTCCAAAGTACTGCTTCTGGACCTTGAAACAACTGGGTCAACAAATGGAGATACGTGTAAAACAATGAACAGCATTCATCTGGGACCCGGATTTACAGAATAATCTTTCTGTTGGAAATCAATCCAACCCCCAAGGTAAGGTCATCTTTGTCTAAAATAAACACAACAGTGTCCTGGCTTTTCCAAACCAGGCAGTTGTGTCAATTCCCAGGCATGTAAGAATCACCCATGTTTATTTTAACAACCCCAATTTATAGGACTAAATGGGTTTAAAGATTAAAAGCCTTTCTCAGGTGGGTTTCCTACATTTGCAGAGAGTTTGTTGCTAAATAAAATTGGGTTCAGAGAACATAAATCATGAGAACTAATTTTCCTCGCAAACAACAGAAAAAGGTTCAAACCTTTTCTAGGGAGGCCAGAATCTTTCATGTTGCCAGAAGCCTGCCTATAAATTCATTAGTCAGATTTACTCTATTCAAGCCATGTAGCTCACAGAAAAGTTCATCCAAGATGGAATAAGTCAGCCACTGAGCAATGTCAAAATTTCCATAACAATTTCCATAACAGTACAGTGTCATGCATGAAAGCACAAAGTGCTTGGGTCCCTAACAAATGGGAAGTTAACACTTTTGATAACATAGGAATCAGATGATGACCATCCAGCACATGGTCATTCATTAGTCCCCTCTGCCATCATGTCCTTTGGGTACCATCAGCCAACTACATCCTGCCGTGGTCAAATGTCAGGAGAGCCTCACAGAAGTAAAGTCTTTTTAGGACAACAGATAGAGCAAGAGGGAACCTATAATGTTACAATCAGCAGGTCCAAAAGGCTATTGTACTGAATACAAATCTCAGCAAACGTCCTGTGTTCAAATAAGTGTGCATGTCACTTCGACAACGTCTCTCCATACTGAGATAGCTGAACAGAGCTGTATGATGTACCTATGCAAGGAATGGGGTAGGCCTATGTATTTTTGCTGAGTGAAAATAAGCATCCTGCATAACAGCAAGTCACATGTCAATGTTAAAAAGTAAAAAGTATGAGCACCTAGGTGGCTCAGTCGGTTATGCATCTGACATCGGCTAAGGTCATGATCTCATGGTTCATGAATTTGAGCCCCACGTCAGGTTCTGTGCTGACAGCTCAGAGCCTGGAACCTGCTTCAGATTCTGTGTCTTCCTTTCTCTCTGTGCCTCTTGCACTCACACTCTGTCCGTCTGTCTGTCTCTCTCTCTCTCTCTCTCTCTCTCTCAAAAATAAACATTAAACCTTTTTTAACTTAAATAATAAAAAGTAAACAAGAAAGCATGCATGTACAATAATATATGCACATATGGACCCATGAACATATACGGACATTTGGCAAGCATTAAAAAGAATAGGAAACTATACCACAAATTGTATTTACAAGCAATCTCCAGGGAATGGAATTGGTATAGAAAAAGGAACATTTGCAATTTTTGTAAAAACTGTATTATATTAATTTCCTATTAATTTCAGCTTGGGCTTCCATGACAAAATACCATAGACTGGATGGCTTAGACAGCTGAAATTTATTTTCTAACAGGTCTGGAGACTAGAAGTCTGAGATCAAGTTTCAGCAGGGTTGGTTTCTGGTGAGATCTCTCTTCCTGGCTAGCAGATGGCCACCATTGCACACTGCTTTCACCTGGCTTTTCTTGGATGTGTGCTCTCACTCTCTCTCTCTTTCCCTCTCTCTTCTTATAAGGCTACCAGCCTTATCAGAATAGAGCCCTACCCTTATGACCTCACTTAACTTTAATTACTTCCTAAAGACTCTATCCCCAAATACAGTCAGTTGCATTAGAGTTGGGGCTTCAACATAGACATTTTGGGAGGAAGACAATTCAGTCAATGTTTCTTTAATGGACATTATTAGTGGCCTGCCCAGCATTTATCTCCTTCCAAGCAGAATCTCAATTTTGGGCAGGTATCTACTTATCCCAGGTGTAGCCAGGTGCTTAAGGAAGGGCTCATCCATCCTTGCTATGGATTAGTTTAGCAATAAGGCTAAGACCCAATTCTAGCCAAAGACATGTGAGAAATAGTCTACTGAGGGATTCTGGAGCAAGTCTCTTATCTCCTAAGAAAAAGCCCTAGGAAGAAATGGTCACTCCTCCTCTTAAGAATACAGCCATTCTCAGTTTGAGGCCAGTAGCTGTTTCAGCCATTCTGTTACCCACCTGAGTATAAAGTCAACACAGAATATGGCAGAGGCAAAGAAGGGAAAATCTAACCGTTTAGTACTGTCACTGAGTCACAGGATCAGCTATCCCACACCTGACCTTCCAGTCACACGAAACAATAAAAGTTCTCGTTGCTCAGATCATTATAAGTCAGGGTTTGTGCTGTGGCCTAGTCAAAGTCATCATAAGTGATACAATTTCTAGTCAGTCAGAGAAAAACAAATATCATATGACTTCACTCATATGAGGACTTTGAGATACAAAACAGATGAACATAAGGGAAGGGAAGCAAAAATAATATGAAAACGGGAGAGAACAAAAACATAAGACTCCTAAATATGGAGAACAAACAGAGGGTTACTGGAGGGATTGTGGGAGGGGGGATGGGCTAAGTGGGTAAGAGGCATTAAGGAATCTAATCCTGAAATAATTGTTTCACTATATCCTAACTTGGATGTAAATTTAAAAAATAAATTATATAAAAAATTTAAAAAAAAGAAATGCTTAAAATGGATCTTTTTAAAGATTTTAAAAAATCACTTTCTTAGACATTTACAACATACATTAGTGTACTGAAGACTGACAAATTTGTTTTAAAAATCCTATTGTGGCTGAACCAGAGCTCCCCAAATTTATTTGATAATGGGATCCTTTTATGTTCCCTTTAGCAAGTCCTAATAGCCTCAACAAAAGGAAACAGTTGTTGAAAGACATCCTCAGGGCACAGCTGGGATAGAGTGAGCAATGTGGGGAAATGAAAGAGCCTGAACTGAAGGAACTAGCAGCAAAGGTTCCCTAAGGAAGGAAACTCTTGAGGGACTTTTAAAATCTGGGATGTCCTTGGGGTGCCTGGGTGGCTCAGTCGGTTAAGCCTCCGACTTTGGCACAGGTCATGATCTCATGGTTTGTGGGTTTGAGCCCTGCTTTGGGCTCTGTGCTGACAGCTCAGAGCCTGGAGCCTGCTTCGGATTCTATGTCTCCCTCTCTCTCTGCCCCTCCCCCACTCATGCTCTGTTTCTCTCTGTATGGCTAATAAATAAACATTAAAAAATTTTTAAAATATCTGGGATGTCCAGTATCTTTTTTTTTTTTTTTTTTTTTTTTACTATGCTGCCCTGTCGTTTCAATACCATCACAAACATCTTCAGTCCCAAGACTTCGTAAAACCTGCCATGCAGACATTTATTGGTGAACATTGGGAGTAAAAAGATACTCCATTTCCCATATTTCACTTTAATCCCAAGGACATGGAATCCCAGCAAGCCAGATGATTTTCAGACTTTCAAGAATCTATCTATGTAATGCTACACACACACACACACACACACACACACACACACATACACACATATTATTTCCTAGGTATGATTTTGGCAAGCGCATTACATTTGGGACTCATTATCCCATGAATCTGATGAACTAAACAATATTAAGTATGCAGTAAATACAAATAAAAACTACAAAACCCTATGAAAAATAGGCAATGCAACATGACCTCATCTTCAGAGCCATCACAGAGAAGGGCATATCTATACATGGGCATCTCATTTGGTCCAGGATGACCACAGGCAAAGTCAACCAATCAGAAATCTGAAATATCCTAGCCAAAAGCCCTTTACCAAGCTGCCTTTCAACTACCAGTTATCATTACTAGGATTTTATAAATATTTGTGGGATGTTATGATTAACATATCTTTCCCTCTTAATTTATAAAACCCATCAGGACAGGGACAATATCTATTTCTACTCACATTGCCATCCACAGTGCCTACACAGTACCCCACCTATAGTAAACTCTTAATAAATGTGTGATAAAAGAATGAATCCATCAATGAATAAGGCATTTAATAACACTCATAGATCAATTGAAGAAGTGAATCACTCATGCTTAGTGACTGTAATAAAGAATAAATATATGCTCATCATAAAATAGTGTCTACAAGTAGAAGAGAACATGTCAAAGACAGTATATTTGTATCAGGTTCTGCAGAAAGATCTACATGACAAATTATGGAAATGTGTATCTCTCCTTATATATGTCTGTTGCCTAAAACTTGTTAGCTTATTCCTTTTATACACATTTTGATGAGGTTTGGACCGTGATTAAATCATGTAGCAGAATTGGGGGTGCTATGGCACTCCCTTTGGAATGAAGGGCTGCCTGTCCTGTGCCCAAATAATGGCATCCTCCACTCATACCAACTATCCAACATGGGATCAGAAATTTGTTCCGTAATTCATCTTGTCTCTTGAGTTATCACAAAGGTTATCAGAGGTTAATTAGTTGTAAAACTGGTTATGTTTCAGGAAGTTGGATCTTCCAGTATACAGGGACATAGACATAAAGAGCATTGATTTCTAGAATGCTTTACTTCTAAAATCACCATCGCAGAAATCCACCTTACACTGAAAAATCTTCTTTTTCAGACACTAAAAACAAAGCTATAATCTGGCAGGGGCACGTGGGGAGCAGAAGGAAAAACATGGGAGAAAGACCCCAAGACTATGGCCAAGTAGACATTGCACACGATTAGTATCACTCTTTCTTTTTCTGAAAATGCCACAGTGCAGACCCAGACAGTTTGATGAATGAGTAGGATCATGGAGAACACTGAGGAAGATGATTAAGGGAGTGTAATAATTGATATATGAGGATAGGCTTTTGAAAAATCTAATTATGAAGAGACCCAAATGATGAGTTTGCTGAGAAAGTGCAGATGTACTTCTGTTTTGCACTTGGAAGTAAACTCCAGAGCAGGTTAGGAACCAAAGGACTTGTTCCAACAGGATGTGGGTAGGAGTGAAAGGAAGAAATAAAAAATGGGAAAGACCCAGAGTCAAGACAAAAGTCTTCACAGGAGAATGTGTTACTCTGTACAGATCTTCCCCCACGGCCGTCTCCCCTCCAGATAGAGGATTACCACAGACCCCAGTTTCTGTCTGCAATGCCCCTCCCCTTGGCCTGACCAGCTAGCCAGACGGGTCCTATCATTTCCAATTGGTGTGATTGTTTAATACGAACAGATTTGTTTTTAGAAGGGGGGATGGTTAGAAAACGTAGAAAATATTCCTAACTGAATAGGTCTTGAGCAACCTTAAGAATCTGGCTAAAAGGGTGACAACGCTAAGAGGGGTACTTCCGGCCCCATTCTTTACACTCTGGACTTCACTGTCTGAAGCAGCCCAGGCCCTGATTCTGATGTCCAACTAAGTCTCAGTGTTGTCAAGGTTTTCCAGCACCTCGAATGAGACTCATGGAGCCAGTCACCTGCTCTGTGCCTGTGTACAAGTCTTGAGCACCTCGTGTGTACCGTGAAGCAAAAACTACTCAGAATGAAGACGTGGGTCCATCTCAAGTGAATTTGACATCTCAGCTGAACTGTGGAGTCAAGATCGGAAAGAGCCAAGAGGGACCAGAGTGACACTTTCCATTTGCTACCTTCTAATTTGGAAAAAATGATTACATGGTTCAGCATTCTGAACTGCAGGGGAATTAAGCAGTCTTCACCTAATAGATCAGTCTCCCATTCCTATGATGATATTCCTAGGCCCTGTTTCCGTGCTTCCACTCAGGCAAATCCATTAGTCCTTCATCTGGTCACCTCCTCTGTTGGGAAAGGAATGATTTGGGGAAGTTGGGCCTCTCAGTGACATTTCTATTATGGCTCTATTTAAGAGCCAGGGAAAGTATTCCCATCTGGGGTGAAAAGGGTTCCCAGAAGTTGCTGAGTCAACCATCACGGTTGACTGGTATAATCAAATTTACAAATAAATCAAGGTGATGATATAGCTGTCCTCATAATTATTTAACTTTCAAAACAACCAAATTAGGTTTTTTATAAGAATTTTTCAAGTATTTTTAGCAAAGAAAATGTGAAAAAAATCTAGTATAAAATAAAGCTATTTTGGGTATTTATCATGCCTGTTCTCAATTAGAGAGGTGGGCTTTTTACAAAGATGGCAACAAAAACAAAGAAGCCCCTTCACCTCCCAAAGCCAAGGCCAAAGAAAAGGCTTTGAAGGCCAAGAAAGTTAAGCTGAAAGGCCTCAGCCAGAGAAAAAAGATCTGCAGGTCACCTGCCTTCCAATAGCCTAAGACATCTACATATCTGGGCTAATGGCAGCCCAGATATCCTTAGAAGAGCACCCCAGAGGAAACAAGTCTGACCACTATGCCATCACCAAATCTCCCAGCCAAGTCAACCATGAAAAAGATAGAAGTCAACAGCACACTTGTGTCCATTGTAGATGTCAAGGCCAACAAGATCAAACAGGCTATGACAAAGGTGTGACATTGACATGGCCAAGGTCAACACCCTGATAAGACTCCTAATGATAATGCTTTAGTATCATATGTATGCATATACCATTACCCGCTCATCAATACTTTACAGTTCAGTTTTTAAGTTATTTCTAATCTTTTACTATTAGAAACAATTAGAAACAATATCAATGGATGTATGGATGTAAATCTCTGATCATTAATTTAAGAATTCTGGAAGTGAAATACCTAGGTCAGAGGAATTAAATTATTTTATGGCTTTTGATTCACATGGACAGTTGCTGTATATGAAGACACCTGTTTGACCATGGCTTCACCAAAACTCATGCTATCACTTTTTTTATACTGGTCCATATGATAGACAAAAGATGTATGTGTATATACACAAGAGTAAGTGCATATACCATTGTTGCTCCAATTTGTAAATTAAATTCATACAATTTATTTTATTATGTATTTTATATAGGATTTATTTAGAATACATTAATGTATGCAATGTATTTTATAAGTATATAATAAAATGCTTTATTATATATTCATAAATTATATAGTAAAATATCCTATTGTATATTTAAAATTATAAACTTACAATATTTATATTTTATTATAAGTTCAAAAGATTACTTCCCAATACTAGGTACAGGGAAGATTTCCCAACATGTGTAAACTTTAAAAGTAACACAGGGGTGCCTGGGTGGCTCAGTCGGTTAAGCCTCCGACTTCGGCTCAGGTCATGATCTCACATTCGTGGGTTCGAGTCCTGTGTGGGGCTCTGTGCTGAAAGTTCAGAGCCTAGAGCCTGCTTCAGATTCTGTATTTCCCTGTCTCTCTGCCCCTCTCCCTCTCATGCTGTGTCTCTCTGTCTCAAAAATAAAAAAAAATTAAAAAAAATTTTAAACATAAAATAAAATAATAAAAAATAAATAAATAAAAGTAACAGAAAAGTTCAGAGCAGAGACAAGCCAAGTGATCTTTACTTTAAGTTGATTTATTTATTTTTAGAGAGCAAAAGAGCATGAGTTATGGAGAGGCAGAGAGAGAGAGGGAAAGAGAATCCCAAGCAGACCCTAAGCTGTCAGCATGGAGCCTGATGTGGGGCTCGAACTCAGAAAACAGCAAGATCATGACCTGAGCTGAAATGAAGAGTCAGATGGTTAACCAACTGAGCCACCAGGGCACCCCAAGCCAAGTGATCTTTAAAAGACAGAATGATTTCTACCCCAGCAAGATTTGAGTGTAAATGGATTAAATGTACTAATAAATCTAGAAAAAAAGACTGGGCCACCGTAATCAAAGAAAAAGGAGCATTGCAGGCACAATGTTGAGAAAAACCCCTAAAAATGCCACACAACAGAATCCCAAACCCAGGATAGGCTCATTCAGTCCCACAAAAGATACATCCCCATTGCAGAGATGCCTGCAGCAGATCTAAGGTTTTATTATTTTACTACACTCGAGAATTAAATTCTTTCTCCAATATTATTTTCTGATTGGTTATTTTTGGTAAATGGGAAAACAATCAATATTCATGTGTTCACCTATGTCTAAAAACATCACCAAACTTCTTATTAATCTTCCTAGCTTATCCAGCAAACATGCATACTCTGCATTGTCCAGGTAGGTAATAGTGTCATCAGCAAATGATTATTTGTCCCCACATTTTCAATAATTTTCACTGTCTCACTAATGGTAACATGTGGGCTAGAATGTCATATACAGTGTTCAATACCAGTGGTAATAGTAGGAGCTTACATACAGGGTAAGTTTCTATGAGTGATCTATGTACATTTGAAAAAACGCATAACTTCTGCTCTGTACATATATATATTTATATGACCCTTGTTAATTGTATTCTTTAAGTACTCTTATCTTCTCTTATTTTGTGTCTATTTCATTATTGCATTTAAGAGATATCTGTTGGGATCACCATATTCTTCTGGTAGGTCTATTAGTTTTAGCGTTACATATTTTTTAACTATGTTGCAGGGTGCAGAAAAATTAGTAACTACTATATTTTCTTAATGTACTCTTATTTTCAGTATAAATTATTCCTTTGTCCTGCTTAATGCTTTTTGCCTTGATTTCTGCTTTTTCTGATATTAATACCACATCATCTATTTTTATTTTTAACAACTTTATGGAAATACCTTTGACCTATGAGAATTGTGATATTTAAGGTATACAATTGATGTTTTGATAAATGAAAACACTGTGAAAAGATCACCACAGTAAAGCTGATTAACTCATCCATCACCCCATATAGTTATTAGTGTGTGTGTGTGTGTGTGTGTGTGTGTGTGTGTGTGTGTAGGTGTGTGTATGTGTATTTGCAGAAGATTTAAGATCTATCCTCTTAGCAAATTTCAAGCACACAATACAGTATCACTGTGCTGGACATTAGACTTCCCAATCTCATTCATCTTGCATAACTGAAATTTTGTACCCTTTACCCAATATCTACTCATTTCCCCTCTTTTTGCTCCTGGAAACCACCTTTCTACCCTCTGCTTCTTTGAGTTCTACTTTTTTTAGATTCCACATTTAAGTGAGAATCTGGCTTATTTCACTTAGCAAAATGTCCTCTTATTTTCATCCATGTTGTTGTAAATGACAGGATTTTCTTATTTTTAAGAGTGAATAATGTTCTATTGTGTATGTATTCCATATTTTTTATCCATTTGTCCATCAATGGGCACTTATTTCCATATCTTGACTATTATAAGTAATGCATCAATGAATATGGGAGTGCATATATCTCTTATGAATACTGATTTTGTTTCCTTTGGATATATACCCAAAAGTTTGACTGTTGGGTCATATGGTAGTTCTACTTTTCAATTTTTTGAGGAACTTCTATAACTGGTTTCCATAATGGCTATACCAGTTTACATTTCCACCAACAATGTAGAAGGGCTCCCTTTTTCCCATATCCTTGCCAATATTGGTTATCTTCCATCTTTTTGGTAATAGCCATTCTAAAAGATGTGAGGTAATACCTCATTGTGGTTTTGCTTTGCATTTCTCTGATGATGAGTGATGTTGAGCACCTTTTCACAAACTTGTTGGCCACTTATAGTCAACCAATCTTCTACCAGGGTGTGAAGAACACATAATAGGGAGAGGGAGGTCTCTTCAGTAAGTGGTGTTGGAATAACTGATACCCACATGCAGAAGAATGAAATTAGACCCTTACCTCACACCATATACAATGTCAACTCACAGTGGATTAAAGACTTAAACATAAGGCCTAAAAATGTGAAACCACTAGATGAAAACCTAGAATAAAGCTTCTTGACATTGGTCTTGGCAATGATCTTTTGGTCATGACACCAAAAACACAGATGACAAAAGCAAAAACAGACAAATAAGACTACGTCAAACTAAAAACCTTCTGAACAGCAAAGGGAACCATCAACAGAATGAAAAGGAAACCTATAGGATGGGAGAAAATATTTGCAAACCTTATGTCTGACAAGGGATTAATAACAATAATGTATAAAGAACTCCTACAACTAAATAGCAAAAACAAAAGAACAACAACAAACTATCTGATTAAAAAGTGGTTGAAGGACCTGAATAGGCAATTCTCAAAGAAGAAAAACAAATGGCTAACAAATTCTTCATCTGTTTTTATTTTTCATTTTTTATTTGTTAGCTGTAGTGGTTGTTGTCACTGTTGCTGTACTCATCACTAGAATTTTCTTGATCTACCTGCTTTCATGTCTTTATTTTCAAGTGTCTTGTGTCATTTGGCTTTCAGAATGTGTCCTGTCAATATGAAATAACTACCTTTTAATCTCTGTTGCAATTGTTGAGTTTATTTACATTTGTTGGGATAGGTTTGGACTTCTGCCATCTTATTTTGTGTTTTTCACTTGCAGTGCATTCTTTCTCCTTTCTTCTTTTTAATTTCCTTTCCTTTTTATTTGATAAGCTAAACTTTCTTTGCTTCATTTTTCCCTCTACTGCTTTAAAAGTTAATCTTTTCTATGTTTTTCTAGAAGTTATCTTGTCCTTTATGTATAATTAGATCTTAACAATGTGTTCAGTTAGAGTTTTACTGATGCAAAGTTCTTTAAAATAATTTTTATTTGTATGTGTATTTCTGATTTTGTTGAGGAGAGGGACACAGAGTTAAACAGAGAAATCACCTAATGATTTTTTTCTAAGTCCCTTTTTCTATACTCTTACCAAAGAAAGATATTTGCATTTATAAGTGCACAGTTATAAATTCAGATAAAATTTAAAAATTCAGATTCATGGGGGAAAGAACAATACAGTTCCACACTTCTCCTTATATTTAAGTCTTGCTTCACAGCAGCAAACTCTTCAAATACTTTTGCTGTTTATTCTAGTATTTACCACCAATATTTGATTGGTAGCACCACTGATAATGCTACTTATTGACCTTGTATTTAGACAATGTCTACAGATAGCTGTCTTGGTAGATGGCTCTGATTGGCCTCCCAAAATCCATAGATAATCTCTTTGTCTTGCCTTACTCATCTATAGAGGAAGAAAAACTAGAATACCTTTCTAGATTCCATTGAAGATAGATGTGGTCATATGATACATTTCTGGCCAATGAGGTATAGGTAGATAGCCCTGGGAGAGCTTATTTCTTCTTAAGTAAAAGGACAAATTCTCACTCATGGAAAGAAATGTGTCCCATGTCCTCATCCATCTTCCTTGCTGGTACATGAAGGCTCAGTAATCACATATTAAAGATGGTGGAGCAAAAAACAGCTGAAAAGAGCCTGTTTCCTGATGACATGTGGTTGTCATTCTACCATTCCCAGGATGCCTGACATAGGATTTCTGAGGCCACTATGGTAGGGTTTTCTGTCATTCACAATAGTTGTATTCTTTTCACTCTATACTTTAAGGACACCAATTATTCTTTAAAAATGTCACCTCTTAACTTTTTATCTATTAATGTGGTGTTAATTTCATCAATCTGACTTTTTTTCTGCATTCAGGGTTATCATTTCAAGCCTTTTCTCTAAGTTATGAATTCACTTTTCTGTTATTTCTTTTCTATTCCTATTCTGCTTATTTCATTTAAAAAAGAATTTGTACTCATATTTTTCTTCCTCAGCAATATTCCTTTTCAGCTCATTCTGTTGTTCTAGCAACTTATCTTTGAGCTCTTGAGTCACTGAATTCATGTTCTCTTTAAATTGTTCTACACTGCAAAGCAGCTGTTAGACATTTTCATTTGCTTCATAGGTCATGTTTTCAGGTTAGATTCTTCTGGATTTTTTTTTAAACCTGACTTCTGGCCTCTTTTAGACATTTTTTTCCTCCATGCTGTTACTTTCCATATTGACAAGATCAGTCTTTTTTGCATATTTTATTTGCTCTATATAGATGTGGTTGAATTATCCATTAATCCATTCCCACATTAGTTGATATCTGATTAACTTCCCTTCATAGTTTCAGTTGGAAGATTGAGTGTTGTACGTTATATTGGTTTTTAGGGGCCTGAGTAAGTTATATCTGCTTTCATCCATCTTACAAGAGGAGGAGGATGCCCAGGTAGGGTTAGTGCTGGTTGTAATGCATTTACCTATGTAGAATCACCAACTTTTTAGAAAACCAAACCCATACCCAACAAACAAAATCATAATAGTATAATATACAATAATTATACACATATGTGTTATTACTTTAATATAAAAATATGGGGAGTAATGTTCACTTGAAATCATAATTAGTCTACATAAGTGCAAATAGTTAAAGAAAAATATGACTTAAAGGAGAAATTAGTAATTTAGAGTAGGTCTAAACAATACGTGTAAGAAAAGTATAATACTATTTTTATAATATGTCTTTCTGTCTTCTGATAGGGTAATTATTTAAATCTTTTAAAACTCTCTATTGCATATTACTATTATGCTAGATATACATTATGCTATATTAATATGTATTCTTAAGATACAACAATATAATATTTTTAAAGAGAGCACATAAATATAATAGGACTAATTAAATAGATATTACCCATATTCAATTTAAGAAAATAATAATATTTATTTTAGCCCCATGATACAACAGAATAGCTGTAATCTTTCTAAATCCTTCTTTAATAATACTTCTTCAAAATGCCTGCAGCTTTTAGGATATCCTTCTTTTATGTAATGGTGAAACTGAAAGCAATCCAGTGTACAATTCATTTTGTCTTGCAGCTCTGCTCTGTCAACCCACATTACATTGGTTTCCAGTTTTGAGGATATTAAGCTAAATACCATCTCACAAAAGCATATGAGCATGGAGTACTTACGATTTTATTTATTAGAACACCAGGTTTTTAGACTTATAGGAATTCATTTCCAGTTCTATAAAAATGTCCATCCACATCATATCTACTCTCTTGTGGTAGACCAGTTGTCTGTCCATCATGCCTTTGCATCTTTACATTTGTCGAATACATTTCTGCATCTAAAGTGTGCATAATTTTGAAATACTCCACAGTTAAGCCTCTCTCAGAAAATAGTTTTAAAACACAAAAGTATTTTGAAGCTGTGAAATCAAAGTTGGATTCCAAATAAGTTACAGTTTTAGTAAGGAAATTGAGAAAGTCCTGTTTAATTTGGCTGCTCTTTCTGTTGACTTTTTTTTTTTTAATTCTGAAGCAGTCTTATTTCTAAAAGAAATGGGTCTTTTTTCTTCACAAGTGTTTGTCACAACCTAAAACAATTCAAGTGCAGTCAATTCATGCTTTTCTAAGCTCTTTGATATCTCTTCAAAGATCACCAAACAGCTTCAGAGAAACAACATATAAATCTGTTTTAAAGTAATCCTTTTCTCCATTTTCATTCCCAAGGTATTTCCAAATTAGAGAATGAGATTCTTCTTATCTCACATTTGAAAATATTTTATAGCTGGCCACCATTTTAAAACCTTTTTCATAGCCAGCAACAGTGTGTCAAGATGTGCCATCCTATAGGATGCTAATGCATCTCTATAAAGTCAAAATTTATTAATTACTTCTGTGTTTTGAGTGTTAAGGGCCAACAGATCAGTTACCAAATTTCCCGTCCTGTTCAATCACAGAATATTTTAATTGCAACATTGGAATAAGAAAATGTAACTTTACTCAGTTTCAGAAAACATTCAAGAAAATCATACAATCATGTGTATTCATTCGTGCAGTGTGCTCAAGCCAATTCAGAGGCCACTATTTTCAACTAAACATTAGTGTCTTTTAGAAGTACCTGACTGTCTCATTACAGATTAATGAGGTTCAGTATCCACATGTGATCTCTCATCCTCTTCTCTAACATGCACAATCCCAAACTTTTTTTCTGCATACTGTACAGTATATTTTGTTTTGGTTATTGACCTCCATAATCCAGTTGTATATGCCCTTCCATCTTTCATTAAAATCATATGGTCATTTAGCTTTCTTTTTCAATAATATCTGGGTCATGCTGGCATTAGCATCTACAGTCAGAAGCAACAGTGGTGACCACAGAAGGTATCCATTTATCCATTTATCTATCTATGTCATATCCACTTGACATTAAAGACATTATTACTTTCAGCCTCTATTTTGGGGTTGCCATATAAGTTTTGCACTTTCCCCTCAACTTCCCACACCCATCACCAGACACCAAAACCTTTCACATCTCAAGGAGAGGTTTCCCAGTACACAAGGCTTTTAGGGCAAAAACTGAGGTTGTCACAATCAAAGTAGGATGGCCGACCACTCTTTCCTTTGGATTTTGTTAAAAATCTCATGACAGAATTCCTTTCACATGGATAAAAGCATATGGTAATCACATGGTAAGAATTTGTGAGCTTCTAGTCATTCCTCCGATAGAGAATGGAACCCCACAAAAATCATGAACTCTAAGAGTCTACATTTCCCACTCCATCTACTTCTCCCTAGCAGCCATTTATGATGACTTCCCAGCCAGGGAAAGAAAAATATTAGGTAAAACTGATGAGTTTGGGTCGTACAGAGTTATTGCTCGACAAGCTTATGGAAAACTTTCCCTAGGGGTCCTCAGAGAATCTTGCCTTTTGTATTTCCCTAATATTGAGGGCAATTGTTACTTTTTTCTACCCAGTGTCTACTTCTCCTTTTCATGGAAATGGTGCCTCAGTATTACACTGGCATAAAGGTAGAGTGGAGTCCATCACTGAATACTATGCACACATTTAAAAACATTGGCAGGATCAACAACTAAAGGACAAACAACCCAATTAAATAGGTAAAGGGCCTGAATAGACCTTTCTCCAAAGAAAGGGTCAATAAGCACATGAAAAGATGCTCATGTCATTTATCATTAGGGAAATGCAAATAAAAAATCACAAAGACATACCACTTCAAACAGAGGAAGATGGCTATAATAATAATTTTTAACAGTGATAATAACAAGTGTGGGCAAGTATGTAAAGAAATTTGGGAGCCTTCATACATTGCTGTGGAAATATAAAATGGTGAAGCCACTGTGGAAAAGAGTTGCGTGGCTCCTTAAAAAGTTAAACATGAAATTACTCTACAATCTAGCAGTTCCACTGCTAGATAGATACTCACAAAAACTGAAGACAGATACTCAAATAAATACATACACACATGTGTTCATAGCAGCACTATTCACATTAGCCAAAAGGTAAAAACAACCCAAATGTCCATCAACAGATGAAAGGATACACAAAATGTAGTACATTCATACAATGATATATTATTTGTCCATAAAAAGGAATGGAGTACTGATACATTCTATAATATCAATGAACTTTAAGAACATTTTGCTTAGTAAAAAAAGTCAGGCACAAAAGGTCACATATTATATGATTCCATTTATATGAAACATCCAGTATAGGTAAATCCTTAGAGACAGTAAATAGATTAGTGATGGCCAGGGGCTGGGGCACAGGGAGGAAGGAGAAAATGGACAGTAACTGCTTAATGGGTATAGCGTTTCCTTTTGGGGTGATGGAAATTTTTTAGAGCTATATAGAGGTGGTGGTTACCAAACACTGCGAATGACTAAATGCCAGTGAATCATAAACTGTAAAATGGTTAATTTTATGTTACATGAATTTTACCCCAATTAAAAAAAAAGAAAAAAGGGTGCCGAGAGATGTTTATAACATAACTCATGGAGCATTCATGATGTATAATTAAATAAAAAGTATAATAGATGAGCAACTATTTCAGGACAAGCTTTGTGAAATACTAATAGTCATAATATATATTCCCAATATATGCATGTTACTATAAGTGTAAAATGATTCAAAAGTATTCACATGGACTTGTTGGAAGAAGGCATCTCTGGAGAGTAAAATTATGGGAGATATTTACTAAATATTTCCTTTTTGAAAGAAAAAATTGGAAGCTTGTAACAGGCTTTTAAAAAGTAATTATTGGGGCACTTGGGTGGCTCAGTCAGTTAAGCATCCGACTCTTAATATCAGCTCAGGTCTTGGTCTCAGGGTCATGAGTTCAAGCCCTGCGTTGGGCTGTGCACTGAGCACAGAGCCTACTCAAAATAAATTAAATAAAATAAAAAGTAATTACTGACCCCCTCATATAAAATAAATACATTAACATAAATTTATGTATTACCCATCCATCCTAGTTCTCTATTTCTGCAGCATATGATTTTTAAATTTCACCATTAATTTTTTAAATATTTCATCTTCACTCATTCTTTATATGCCTTCATTAGTGGATGAAGGTAGTTTTGCTGAGAATGGGGGTGGTAAGGTGGTCCCTGGCTCCTTTCCTCAGGCTGGACCCTTCTGCACTAGATGGACTAGAAATGCCTTAAAGCTTTCAGCGTGTGGATGACACCCTTCCTTAATTTCCAATCCTGATGCAACATTTTCCCCATAACTGTCTATTTCTTTATCATGGCAATAATGATTCTGGAGCAGGAGTGTTAGTTGCCCTAGATCAAATTGTTGTCTTGCCAAAACACCCAGCATTATGAACAAGTGTCCATTACCGGAAGAAATGCTTGAAGTCACAAGGTGATGAAGCAATCTGAAACGAAGTAGCTCTTTGAACAATGCTTACAGGAGATGGTGAATCCAAATGGCAATACAGATAGCTGCACTGTAAACCAAAGGGTAGGACTGATACACCTTGGGGGTCATGCACTTGTTGAACAGTACGAGGTTTAGTCACATGGGTCCTGCATCTAATCTTGGTAGTTTTAGACAAAGACTCATGAGGGACTGAGATTGAGCAGAGACAGGTACTATTCTTTTTGAGTCTTGTTAAATAAATGTTCTCACCAATGTCCCTTAGATACATTATCCCACTTAAATCTCTCAACCACTGCATGGAATAAAGCACTATTACACCCATTCTTCAAGTTGACAAATTGAGACTCAACAATGTTAAGCAACTTGCTTAAGGTCACTGAAAGAAGGGGTGCCAACTCTCGAATACAAATCCACAGCTGTTGACTCAACGTTATTTCCAATAGTTTGGAGGGCTTTTGTAACATATGTGCTTTCAAGTCCTGGAGTCCTGAAGAATGTGATGGGGTGTCAAGTGAAGGCAGAACTCTAGTTTGCAATCACTTCCAACAGGGTTGCTTCTTATCTGTGCTGTATTTTTTTAAGTGCAGCTTTTTAAAACTGTTTTATTTATTTCAAGGGAGAGAGAGAGCACAAGTGAGGCAGGAGCAGAGAGAGAGGGAGACAGAGGATCCAAAGCAGGCTTCACACTGACAGCAGCAAGCTCAGTTCAGGGTTTGAACTCACTAACCTGAGATCATGACCTGAGCTGAAGTCAGATGCTCAACCAACTGAGCCACTCAGGCTCTCCTCTGTGTTATTTTTTGAAGCCCCATGTAAGAATCTTATTTGGAAAAGTAGACAGGGACCTTCCACTTAAAAAAAGAAAAATCTTGGGGCACCTGGGTGGCTCAGTTGGTTAAGCGTACAACTTTGGCTCAGGTCATGATCTCATGGATGGTGGGTTCAAGCCCCACGTTGGGCTCTGTGCTAACAGCTCTGAGCCTGGAGCCTGCTTCGGATTCTGTATCTCCCTCTCTCTCTGCCCCTTCCTGCCTGAAGCTCTGTCTGTCTCTGTCTCAAAAATAAATAAACATAAAAAATTTTTTTAATTAAAATTAAAATTAGAAAAAAAAAGAAAAAAAAGAAAAATCTTGGGGCTCCTGGGTGTCCCAGTTGTTGGAGCACCCAACTCTTCAGTGTGGTTTAGGTCATGATCCCAGGGTCATTGGATCAAGCCCCACAATAGGCTCCATGCTGAGCCTATTCTCTCTCTCCCCCTCTGCCATTCTCCCCTGCTCAAGCTCTCTCTCTCTCTCTCTCTCTCTCTCTCTCTCTCTCTCTCTCTCTCTCTCAAATTTAAAAAATAAAATCTTGTACAGAAATCAGACTTCTGAAATGTAAAGCAATGTATTTTCTTCCCCCATATCCCTTCTTATTACTGATCTTATATATAGACTTGGTTAACTGATCTTTAGATGTCAGTGTGTGTTGGTTCTCACAGGGATGTGTGAGTTTACAGCAGTTTGGATGTTTCTGCTTACAAGCAAAAAGATAAATGCAGATATAAGCTTTATCTGATACAGCATTAGTATCAATAATAGATTTGGGATCCTCAAATTTATAGATGGAAACAAGCATACCCCAGGGTTCAATGAACTGAAAAGCCAGTATGCAGTCTGATGAGAAAAAAAAAAGGATTCAGGGTAAGATACTCTGACATGAATCTCCATTCTTGTATGAATATGTTGCCAAACAGCTCTGAGACTGTTTCCTCTTTTGCAAAATGGAGGCGCAAATGCCAACTTGAGAGTGATTCTGTGGAAGTTAAATAAGATAGTGTACATTAAAACGTCCAGCGCATCTTAGATTCCCAATTAATGTGCCATGTTTATTAATTAAATGACTTGTATGAACATGTTGCCAAACAGCTCTGAGACTGTTTCCTCTTTTGTAAAATGGAGGTGCAAATGCCAACTTGAGAGTGATTCTGTGGAGTTAAATAAGATAGTGTACATTAAAACGTCCAGCGCATCTTAGATTCCCAATTAATGTGCCATGTTTATTAATTAAATGACTTGTATGAACATGTTGCCAAACAGCTCTGAGACTGTTTCCTCTTTTGTGAAATGGAGGTGCAAATGCCAACTTGAGAGTGATTCTGTGGAAGTTAAATAAGATAATGTACATCGAAACATCCAGCACATCTTAGATTCCCAATTAATGTGCCATGTTTATTAATTAGATGACTCAAATTCTTGAAAGCTTGTGGTAATGATACCCTCTGTGAGATTTACTTGGGCAAGACCTCTGTGAAGGCCACAGGGTTCCTCAGACTGGCTTCTAAGGGGTTTCACATCAGCCTGGCTCTTAAGATTAAAATGCCACTCTCACGGCAAACATTTTGACAAGTCCAGAGCAAGGTTATTGTCACCGTATCCCCACACTTCACATGGTAGGCTGGAAGGCCTGGGGTGCCACAGCCAAACAGAGCAACCCTTACACTGTCATGAACTTCTCCATTTTTTCCCTTTGACTGACCATGAGGTGAAGCTGAGATTTACGTTACAGCGCATGATATATTCAAACCCATCTTGAGGCACGTCAAACATACCATCTTTTGAGTAAATTCAATTGTCCAAGGCCTAGACCCCCATAACCAGTTCTAGCCATGAAGCCCACCCTCTAGGAACTCCTTAAAGGGTAATTTTCAAGGACAGAGGTTAAACCTGACAGAAAAATCTTTTTATTTTAGAAACTCCCCTTTTAAGAAACCAGAAATTATCTCAGAATTTCTTTTTAAGCTGTTTTCCCTTTTGAAACAAACAAACAAAAAATACAAAAATAGAATACATACAAAATTCCATGGAAACTCAAAAGTCATTCAACGATTGGCTTCCAAAATACACTGTTATACTTCTGCTTTGAAAAACAGAATCATATTGACCCAAGGACTAATGGTTCAATGAACTCATTTCAGCCTTCACCAGAAACTCTGGTCAGAAAAGAATACTAATAGGATAGATTCTACTTGAGATGAATATTTATGCCCATCACAAACAAAATTCAGAAAGTCAATATTTGGGTTCTCCAAAGACCAGAAACAATAAAAGAATGCATTTCTTTAAAAGCTATATTCTTTGGGTGTCTTGGAAATAACATCGCTATAAATACGAAGTCTTCTCATTATATAGAACACTTTATACACTCCTAAATTTTATGAAATGTATGCCAGCTTATGGATGAGGCAGTTTGGAGTTGCAATACCCATGGCCACCGAGAGATGGCAGTGAGCCATCCCTGTACTCTGGATTAGTGGGTCTCTGCTGCCTTCATTGACTCGCTCTTGTTTCAGAAACGTTTCTTTCCTCCATTGCGATTGGCTGATCATTTCCCACTTCCCCTCAAATCCATTATTATTATAACTCTGCCACTGTATTATTTAACTCCATAACGGCATCATTTAATTGGGGGACCATGATAATAACTCTGAAAAGCATTTGGGGGGGGGATTTATTTGGCCTGAAGCAGGCCACATAAAATGGGATTTTATTGTATGTGACGATGATTACGATGATTAGGGTAGGCCATTTTCAAAGACAAATTATTTCAACCTCGAGGAAACCAAGGCCTGAGGCTACCTATTTCCTTTTTAGAGCCCTGAGGCCCCAGTAAAACGGCCCCCTGAACATGTTTTATTTATTTATTCCAGTTATTTAATCATTTCTGCTTTTAAATATTGAGGAAAGGGCAGTCATCGTGCTTCAGCATGGTGTGGTGGAAATAGACCTGGATATTCATTCCAGTAGAACTGAAATCTTATCTCACATCTTCCACCCACTACCTGTGTAAATTACAGAGCACTACTCAGAGTATTTATCAAGTGAGGGTATGGGAATGAGTACTCTCTACTTTCCCTTCTGCATAAAATATTTAAAGATCCTATGGAAATTAAAAACATTGCTATGTCATGGAGTCTAAAATTGTTTTACCCTTTAAAAAGTATTGTATAAATATTAAAATTGCAACAACAAAAAAAAGTGTTAGCAGTGCTAGAATGGAGACTATCGCGAAGCACCCCAGAAGACAATGGACAGAGAAAGGAGTAAAGTCTGGGAGAACACTCCCATCCCTGAGAAACGAGAACTCACTATGAAAGCAAGATGCAAATCTTCAGGCAAGCACAAGTGTGGTCGCCTTTCTCCCCGCACATCCGCATGTGAGAAGCCCCCAAGGCCAGCTCCTGACCACACACACTGGAGAGTGAGCCTTGATGGCTATGAGGCTGTTCACTGCATTGTTCCTTTAGGTTGACAGATTTTTAAACTGGCAAAATAGTAACATCTAGGGTTTCTTTTTCTTTTTTCCTTTAATCTGACCCCAAAGATCCTGCTATGGAATATTTCAGTAGAAACCCGGGCCAAACTCCAACATAATGCAGCTCAACTGTTATTGGTTACAAACAAATTATGGGAGAGAATGCAAGTGTCTCTGTAAAGCTGAAATAGCAAAGAAAACCATTCTTCACTTCAAAAGAAGGTATCAGTTTTCTTAATACTCAAGTGTTACCTCCCTGTGATGCACAAGAAATGTAGTCAGGAAAGGGAAATGAATTCTAAAATACCTGATGTCTGTTCTTAAGAATATTCTAGATAGCATCTGCACCTATAACCCTAGAGCAAACTGTCATGAAGCCATAAGTTTAAGAAAATGAAGAATTGAAATATACATGTGAAATACAGGACTATAAATTGAAACTTTGTTGGAAGCAGTGAATACCAGACAGCATATAGCAAAAAAAAATTGAATTATTCAAGCTGAAAACAAAGAAAATCTCCCTATAATACAAAAGAAAAACACAAAAGAACAAAAAACAACCTAAGAGGAGAAAAGGAGGGGGAAGAGAGAGGAGAGGAAGGGAAGAAGCCAGGGTGAGAGAGAAGATGTAGAAAAGAAGATTCTAGATTGTTCATCTTTTTCTCCTATTACCACACATCTCAAACTTGACCTATATTAACATTGAACTCATTATTCACCCTCCCAAGCCAGTCTGTTTTGTGCTTCTATGCATTTTCTAATGCTTTCCTCTCTGCCCAGAAAACCAACCTCTGCTTTCTTCCTTCCATTCCCTATCCTTCTCCTGGGTCAACACTCCTCTTCAATTCCTTTGTGAATGAACAAATAAGTGACCAACCAAATGATCAGTGATTGGCATTGTTAGTTGCAATACATGTACCAATAGCCAGACGATCAAATACAATATTTGGTGGACTAGACATTACTGCGACTATTTTCATTTGGCTTTAACTTCCATAATTATAAAAGCAATGACTAATAATTATAGAAAGTATTTTAAAGTTAATTGACAGTCCCAAAATAAAAACCAGTTATTGGTGTTCTTTAAATATTTTACTGTGTAGGGACACCAGGTTGGCTCAGTCGGTTAAGTCTTGATTTCAGCTCAGGTCATGATCTTACGGTTTGTGGAACTGAGCCCTACATCGGGCTCTGTGCTGACAGCATGGAGCCTGCTTGGTATTCTCTCCCTCCCTCTCTCTTTCTGCCCCTCTCTTGTTCTCTCTCTCTCTCTCACACACACTCTCTCTCTCTCTCTCTCTCTCTCTCTCTCTCTCCCCCTCTCAAAATAAATAAATAAAAATATTTTACTATATATGTTTTTCATGTAAAGAAAACATTTTTGGGGTTTTTTTGACTGATATATTGAGATATAATTGGCATACAATAAATTGTACTCATTTAAAGTATACAATTAGAGAAGATTTTACATATATATGCATCTTTGAAACATCACCACCATCAAGATAAAAAAAAGCCATAACCCTCCCAAAAGTTTCCTCATGCTTCTTGGGAATTCCTCCCTCCCACCTCTCCTTTACTCCCAACCCAGTCCCCAGATATCCACTTATCTGATTTCTGTCACTATAGTTTATTTTGCATTTTCTAGAATTTTCTATAAATGGAATCATATAGCATGCACTTTTTCATCTGGCTTCTTTCAGTATAATTATTTTGAGATTTATTCATGTTATAGCATATATCGATAGTTCATTCCTCTTATTGTTGAGTAATATTCCATTGTATGAAAATATCAGTTGGTTTATTTTTTCACCAGTTGGGGTACATTAGGATTGTTTCCAGTTTTCAGCAATTACAAATTAAGCTATTATACACATTTGTACATATGTGGGGAGTGGGATACTAACCTTTTAGCAGATATGTCATGTACAAATGTCTTCTCCTGTTCCATAGGTTGCCTTTTAGTTTTGATAATTGTTTCATTCACTTTGCAGAAGCTTTTTATTTTGATGTAGTCCCAGTGGTTTATTTTTTGCTTTTGTTTCCCTTGCCTCAGGAGACATAACTAGAAAAAAGTCGCTATGGCCAATGTCAAATGTTCTTTTCTAGGATTTTGATGGTTTCAGGTCTCACTTTTACTACTTCAATCCATTTTGAAATTATTTTCATAATGGTGTAAGAAATTGGCCTGGTTTCATTCCTCTGCCTGTGCTGTCCAGTTTTCCCAACACCATTTGTAGAAGAGACTGTCTTTTTCCCAAAGGATAGTCTTTCCTGCTTTCTTGAAGATTAATTGACCATATATTGGTCAATTATATATATATAATATATCATAATTGACCATGTGAATTTACTTCTGGGCTTTCTATTCTGTTCCATTGATCTAGTGTCCAATTTTGTGCCAGTTACCGTACTGTTTTAATTACTATAGCTTTGTAATATAACCTGAAGTTTGGAATTATAATGTCCCTAAATTTGCTTTTCTTTCTCAAAATTACATTGACTATTCAGGATCTTTTGTGATTTCACACAAATTTTAGGATTGTTTGCTTTAGCTCTGTGAAAAAGCCTGTTTGAGAGGGATGTGTTAGATGTGTTACAATTGCTTTGGCTAGTATAGACATTTTAATACTTGGTCTTCCAATTCATGAGCATGGAATGTCTTCTCATTTCTTTGTGTCATCTTCAATTTCTTTCATCAGTGTTTTATAGTTTTCAGGGTACAAGTCTTTCACCTCTTTGGTTACATTTATTCCTAGCTATCTTACTATTTTTGATGCAATTGTAAATAGGACTATTTTCTTAATTTCCCTGTCTGCTGCTTCACTGTTGGCGTATGGAAACAAACAGATTTCTGTACATTGATTTTGCATCCTGCGACTTCTAACAGTTTTGTGGTGGAATTGTTCAGGTTTTCTACGTACAACATCATGTCATCTGCAAATAGTGACAGTTTCACTTCCTTCTTGATTTGGATGTCTTATTTCTTTGTGCTGTCTGATTTCTGAGGCTAGGACTACCAGTACTATGGTGGATAAAAGTAGTGTGAGTGAACATCTTTGTCTTGCTCCTGAACTTAAGGGAAAAGCTCTCAGTTTTTCTCCATTGAGTATGATGTTAAGTGCTGGTTTTTCATAAATGACCTTTATAATATTGAGGTATGTTCCCTCTAAACCTACTTTGTTGAGAGTTTTTGTCATTCATGCATATTGTGCTTTGTGAAATGCTTTTTCTGCATCTATTGAAATGATCATATGGTTATTCTTTCTCTTATTGTTGTGACATATCATGTTGATTGATTTGCAAATATTGAGCCACACTTGCATCCCAGGAATAAATCACAATTGATCATGGTGGATGATTTTTTAATGTATATTTGTTCAATCTTATGCCTATTTTTAAATTAGATTGTTCATTTTCTTATTATTGAATTTTGAGTTTTCTTTATATAGAGAGGATACAACTCCTCTTATATACATGACGGACAAATATTGTCTCCCATTCTGAGAACTGTATCTTTATTCTCTTAATAGTAGAAGGGTGTAGAAGTTTTTAATATTTATGATGTCCAGTTTATCCATTTGTTACTTTATAGATGCTTTTAATGTTGCATATAAAGAATTTTTCCCTAGCCAAATGTCACAAAGGTTTTCCCAAATGGTTTCTTCTAGAAATTTTATAGCTGTAGGTTGCAAGTTTAAAGCTATTACCCATTTTATCTTTATACTGTGAAGTATAAGCTAAAATCCATCTTTTGTAAATAGACATCAAGTTCTTCAAGAATCATACATTGACAGACTACTGTTTCTCTATAGAATTTGCTTATGCCAAAAATCAATTGTCCCTCCTTTACATGCATGTTTATTTCTAAACTATCTATTTCATTAATCTGTCAGTCTTGATATCAATACTACACTATCTTTATTGTAATAAATCTTGAAATATAATATTGTGAGTCCTCCAACTTTGTTCTTTTTCTAAACTGTGTTGGCTATTCTAGGTCCTTTGCATTTCCATATGAATTCTGGAATCAATTTGTTGATTTGTACAAATAAAAAATTCCTCAAAATTTTGATTGGGAATGCATTCAATCTATAAATCAATTTAAGAAAAACTGACATCTTAACAAGATTGCGCCTTCAAAGCCATTAACTCTATTTATTTAGGTCTTCATAAATTTGTTTTAGGAATGTTTTATAGTTTGCATATTATAGATCTTTAACATCTTTTGTCAGATTTATTCCTAGGTATTTCGTATTTTTGATGCAATTATAAACTGTATTTCAAAAGTTTTAGTTTCCAATACTTTGTTGCACTATACAAAAATAAAATTTATCTTTGTGTATTGGTTTTGCATCCTGGAAACTCAATTAATAGTTCTGGCAGCACATGTGCATATACAGATTTCATCAGAATTTCTACACAGATAATCACACCATTTGCAAATAAAGAATTGTACTTTCTCCTTACCCATCTGGATGTCCCTGTTTATTTTTTTTCTTGTCTCAATGTCCTAACTAGAATCTCTAATACAATGTAGAATAGAAGCAGTGAAAGTGAACATTCTATTCTTGCTTCTGATCTTAGGAGGAAAGTATTGTCTTTCACCATTTAAGTATGTTGTCACCTAATGGTTTTCACAGGTGTGATTTATTGAGAAAGTTCCTTTCTGCTTCTAATTTGTTGAATTTTAATGAGGAAATAGTGTTGCATTTTGTCATGCTTTTCTGTGTCTATCGAGATTATCATATGTTGTTGATTTTTTTAGTTTTTTATGTGGTAAATGATGTGCAATGATTTCTTCATGTTAAATCAATCTTGCATTCCTAAGGTAAATTTCAATTGGTCTTAATCTTTTTATACACTGTGATGTCAATTTTGTAAACTTGGGTTAAATGTATTTGCATTTCTATTCAAATGCAATATTGAATAGATATTGGCTGGTAGCTTTCTTTCCTTGTAATGTCTTTGCCTACTTTTGGCATCAGGGTAATCCTGGCTTCATAGAATAAATTGTGAAGTATTTCCTCTTCTTTAATTTTCTGAAACAGTTTATGTAGAATCAATAATATTTGTTCTTTAAATGTTTGATAGAATTTACCAATGAAGCCATCTGAACCAGGATTTTTTTTTTTTTTTTTGGTGGGGATGATTTTAACTATACATTCAATTCTTTTAGTAAATATAGGGCTATTTAGGTTATCTGTTTCTTCTTGAATGAGCTTTGGTAGTTTGTCAAAGAATTTTTCCATTTCATCTCAGTTGTCAAATGTATTGACATAAAGTTGTCCATGATAGTCCCTTATTATTCTTTTTATACCTATACAACTTGTGGCAATTACATCTCTCATGTCTGATAATGGTAATTTGTGTCTTCTCTCACTTTCTTCCTGATCAGCCTGTATAGGGGGTTTATCAATTTTACTGATCTCAAAGAATCAGCTTTTGAGTAAATTAATTTGTCTCTCTTTTCTTTTGCCATTTTGCTGATTTCTATTCTTACCTTTCTTATTTCCTTCTTTTTACTTCTTCAGATATTGATCTTTTTCTAGTTTCTAAAGGTGGAATCTGAGGCCATTAATTAGATCTTCTTTTCTAATATGTGCTTATAGTTCTATAAATTTCCCCCCAAGTTTGTGGCATCCCAGAGATTTTAACATGCTATATTTCATTTTCATTCAATTCAAAGTATTTTCTCTTTTGATTTCTTCTTTAACTCATTGTTTTCTTTAGAAGTATGTTATTTAATTTCCAACATTTGAGAGCTCTTCAAGAGACCCTTATTGATTTTTTTAACATTTATTTATTTTTGAGAGACAGAGAGAGAGAGAGCATGAAAAGGAGAGGGATAGAGAAAGAGGGTATTGATTTCTAATTTAATTTCATTGTGGTCAGGAACATGCCTTATATCACTTGAATTTTTAGAAACTTATTGTGACTGGTATCGTGGCCCACAATATTGTCTATCTTTATAAAAAGTCCATGAACACTTGAAAAGAATCTACATTCTGTTGTTGGTAGGTAGTCTATGAATATTAATTATATCACATTAGTTGATAGTGTTATCCAAATTTTCCATATCCTCACTGATTTTCCCTCTTCTTATTCTCTCAATTATTGAGAGATAGTTATTAAAACTTCAACTATAATTATGGAATGTCTATTTCTCCCCTCAGTTGTATCAGTGTTTACTTCCTTTATTGTGAAGTGCTATTATTAAGTGCAAAACATTTAAGGTTTTCAAGTCCTCTTGATAAACTGACCCCTCATCATTATGAAATTACCTTCTTTATCCCTGATAATATCCTTTGCTCTGAAATCTACTTTATCTGATTATTAGTAAAGATACTCTAGCTTTATTTTGACTAATATTAGCTTGATGTATCTGACATGCCATTGCTTTTAACCTAGTTGTGTCTTTATTATTAAAATATGTTTCTTTTATGCAGCATAGACTTGAGTCTTGTTTTCTTATCAATATGATTGCCTTTAATCTTCTAAATTCTAAATTGATATATTTAGACATAAAGGCCATATATGAAAGACCCACAGCTAATATCATCCTCAGTAGGGAAAAATTGAGAGCTTTCCCCCTAAGGTCAGAAACACGACAAGGATGTCCACTCTTACCACTGTTCTCCAACGTAGTGTTGGAAGTCCTAGCCTCTGTAATGAGAGAACACAAAGAAATAAAAGGCATCCAAATTGGCAAGGAGAAAGTCAAAGTTTCACTTTTTGCAGATGATATGGAAAATCCAAGTCTCCACCAAAAAACTGCTAGAAGTCAGCAAAGTCGCAGGACATAAAATCGGTTATATTTCTATATAATAATGAAGCAGCAGAAAGAGAAAGCAAGGAATTGATCCCATTTATAATTTCACCAAAAAACATAACATACCTATGAATAAATCTAACCAAAGAGGGAAAAATCTATACACTGAAAACTATAGAAAGCTTATGAGATAAATTGAAGAAGTCACAAAGAAATGGAAAAATATTCCATGCTCATGGATTGGAAGAACAAATATTGTTAAAATGTTGATACCCAAAACAATGTATTCAATGCAATCCCTATCAAAATAACACCAGCATTCTTCACAGACCTAAAACAAAAAAAAATCCTAAAATTTGGGTGGAACCAGAAAAGACCCCAAATAGCCAAAACAATCCTGAAAAAGAAAACCAAAGCTGGACGCATCACAATTCTAGACTTCAAGCTGTATTACAAAGCTATAATCATCAAGATAATATGATACTATCACAAACAGACACATAAATCAATGGAACAGAATAGAGAACCCAGAAATGGATGCCAAAAAGTATGGCCAACTAATCTTTGACAAAGCTGGAAAGAATATCCAATAGAAAAGAGACAGTCTCTTCAGCAAATGGTGTTGGGAAAACTGGACAGTGACATGCAGAAGAAGGAACCTGGATCACTTTCTTATACCATACACAAAAATAAACTCAAAATGAATGAAATACCCAAACATAAAACAGGAAGCTATGAAAATCCTAGAGGAAAAAATAGGCAACAACCTCTTTAACCTCAGCCACAGCAACTTCTTACTTGACATGTCTCCAGATGCAAGGGAAACAAAAGCAGAAATGAACTATTGGGACCTCATCAAAATAAAAAGCTTCTGCACAGTGAAGGCAACAATCAGCAAAAATAAAAGGGAACTGACAGAATGGGAGAAGATAGTGGCAAATGACCTTTCAGATAAAGGCATCTAAAATCTATAAAAAACTTATCAAACTCAGCACCCAAAAAACAAATAATCCAGTTAAGAAATGGGCAAAATACATGAATAGACACTTTTTCAAAGAAGACATCCATATGGCTAACAGACACGTGAAAACATTCTCAACATCACTCATCAGCAGGGAAACACAAATCAAAACCTCGATGAGATACCACCTCACACCGGTCAGAATGGCTAAAATTAACAACTCAGGCAACAACAGATGTTGGCAAGGATTCAGAGGAACCCTTTTGCACTATTGGTGGGAAGGCAAACTGGTGCAGCCATTCTGGAAAACATTATGGACGTTCCTCAAAAAATTAAAAATAGAATTTAATAAATACTACTAGGTATTTATCCAAAGGGCACAGGAGTGCTGATCCAAAGGGGCACGTGCACTCCAATGTTTATAGCAGCACTATAGACAATAGCCAAAGTATGGAAAGAGCCCAAATGTCCATCGACTGATGAATGGATAAAGAAGATGTGGCATATATATATACAATGGAATATTAATCAGCGATCAAAAAGAATGAATCTTGTCATTTGCAAAAACATGGATGGAATTAGATTGTATTATCCTGAGTGAAATAAGTCAGTCAGAGAAAGGTAAATATCATATGATTTCACTCATGTGGAATTTAAGAAACCAAACAGATGAACATAAGGGAAGGGAAGCGAAACTAATATAAAAACAGGGAGGGAGACAAACCATAAAGACTCTTAAATACAGAGAACAAAGTGAGGGTTGCTGGAGGGGAGGTGGGTGGGGGGATGGGCTAGATGGGTGATGGGCATTAAGGAGGGCACTTGGGGGCACCTGGGTGGCTCAGTCGGTTGAGCGTCCGACTTCAGCTCAGGTCTTGATCTCACACGGTCGGTCCGTGCCCCACGTCGGGCCCTGTGCTGGCAGCTCAGAGCCTGGAGCCTGCTTCGGATTCTTTGTCTCCCCCTCTCTCTCTACCACTCCCCTGCTCACACTTTGTCTCTGTCTCTCAAAAATAAACATTTAAAAAATTACATTATTTAAAAAAAAAGAAGGGCACTTGTTGGGATGAGCACTGGCTGTTATATGTAAATGATGAATCACTAAATTCTATTCCTGAAATCATTATTACACTAATAATTGAGATATTTAGACCATTTACACCTTACTGATATTTAGAACATTTACACCTTATTGATGTGTTTAAGTATAAATCTACCATCTTACTATTTGTTGTCTGTATGTAACCTTTGTTCCTTTATCATCTTTCCTTCTTCTTCCATGGTCTTTTGGATTACATTGAATATTTTTATTCCATTTTATCACCTTTGTTGTCTTAGCTATAACCTTTTGTTTTATTATTTTAGTGTTTGCGTTAACATACATTTTTAACTGATCGCAGTGTAACTTTAAGTGTTATTGTACCAGTTCACATATAAGACCATTGCAATAAAACACTTTCACTTCACCTATCCTATCCTTTGTGCTCTTATCGTTACATATTTTAAGTTTACATGAAATAGAAACTCCTGACTACCTTATGATTATTTTTCCTGAAACACTTATCTTTTAAAAAGATTGAAATAATGAACTAAAAATCAAATACATTTACTCATATAGTTACTATTTCCAGTGTTTTCAGTCTTTTGTTTCCAAACAGTTTCCAAACTATTTCCAGTGTTTTCAGTCTTTTGTTCCAGTGTTTTCAGTCTTCAGTGAATATATCTTCCACCTGGTACCATTTTCTTTCTGCATGAGGTTTTCTTTTAACATTTCCTCTCATGAGAGTCACTACCAATGAATTCTTTTAGCTTCTGTATGTTTAAACAGTTTTTACTCTGTTTACATTTTTGAAAGGCATTTTAATGGCCGCAATTTTTTCACTTGCATTGTTTCCAAAGAGAAATTTGTTGATTCTTATCTTCATTCCTATGTGCATAATGTGTTTTTTTTTCTAGCTTTTTTCTTAATCATTGGGTTGGAGCAATTTGATTATGATTTGTCTTACAGTAATTTTCTTCATGCTTCTTGTGGTATATTGAGCTTCTTGGATCTCTGACTTCATCATGTTTAGGAAATTTAAGCCGTTGTTTCTTCAAATATATTTATCTGTCCCCAAATTACTGTGATCTCTCTAGGGACTCCAATTATACATAAATTAGGCTGCTTGAAGTTGTCACATAATTCACTGATGCTCTTGTCTTCTTTTACTTTTTTTCTTTTTTTAATTTTTTTTAAAGTTCATTTAACTTTAGAGAATGCGATCAGGGGAGGGGCAGAGAAAGAGGGAGAACCTTATGCAGGCTCCACACTGTCAGTGCAGAGTCCATGCAGGGCTCAAACTCACAAAACTGTGAGATCATGACCTGAGCTGAAGTCAAGAGTCAGTCGCTTAACTGACTGAGCCACCCAGGCGCCCCTATTTTTTTTCTTAATTTTTTTTTCTCCATGCTTCATTTTAGAAACTTTCTATTGCCATGTCCTTAAGTTCATTCATCTTTTCTTCTGCCAGAACTAATTTGATTTAATTCAATCCAGTGTATTTACCTCTTGCACACTATAGCTTTCATCTCTGCAAGTTCAGTTTAGGTCTTTTTTTTTTTATGTTTATTATTTTTGAGAGAGAGACAGAGAGAGAAAGAGAGAGATTGAGAGAGCAGGGGAGGGGCAGAGAGAGTCCCAAGCAGAGTCCACTGGGTGCAGAGCCCAATGTGGGGCACAATCTCATGAACTGAGAGATCATGACCTGAGCCAAAATCCAAAGAGTTGGATGCTTAATCAACTAGGCATCCCTGATTTAGGTCTTTTTAAATATGTTCTGTATCTTTATTTAAACTTTGAATATATGAAAATTTGAATGGTTTGAATAACTCCTTAATGTTCTTGCCTGATATTCCTAACATCTATTTCCATTCTGGATGGCTTTTAATTTAATAATTTATCTCCCCACTATAGACAGTATCCTCCTGTTTATTGGCATGTCTGGTAATTTTTATTGGATTTTAAACATTGTGACTTTTACTTTATTAAGTGCTGAATATGTTTGTGTTCCTATAAATATTCTGAAGCTTTATCCTAAGATGCAGTTAGATTTTTTAGAAACAGTTTTATCTATTCAGGTCTTGCTTTTAAAATTTAATAGGCAGGACCAGAACAGTGTTCAGTTTAGAGGTAAATACTCCCCATTACTGAGGTAAGATTCTTCTGTGTATTCTACCTAATACCACATAAATCATTAGGTTTTCCAGTCTGCCTTTTAGAACCAAGCCTTTTAGAACAGCTCTGTGTGAGCACTAGGTTCCCTGTAAGTATGCACCGATCAATATACAGATGAATTCTTAAAGGAGAACCTCTGAAGTTATTCAGAATTCTCTGTCTCTGTGCAGCTCTCTTCCTTCCAGCACTCTGCCCTATGAATCCTGGGCACCTGGGTGTCTCCAGACTCTCAGTCCTCTCCTCAGCTCTGTTGCATCAATGCCAACCCATCTACCAAATTGTATCTGGGGTCTGTAGCTTGGCACGGCAACCTGGAAACTCTCTAAGTCATTAACAGGATAATTTAAGGGTTCATTTCTCAGGGATCACTATCCTTCATTGCCTGATGTCTAGTATCTTTAAAAACACTGTTTTATATATTTAATATGTGGTTTGTTTTTTCAGGTAGGAAGATAAAGCTGTCCCCAGTTCTTTCATATTTGCCTAAAGTAGAAGTTTTGGGCTTAGTTGCGATCATATTGAATTTTGAATCTTACTTCTTCTAGTCAGTATTTAACCATAAGCTATTACCATTGGTATACGTCATTCCTAATCTATTTTTTGTGTGTTGCCTTAATACATAATGTTATGATGTATAACTATATCATTTTTACTATAATCATCCCCTGTTATCATAATTTTTATGGTTATAATATTCCCAATTACAAATAATATTATGATATATTTTTTGTGCACAAGTCTTCATCCACTTTCTTCAATGTTTCTTTTGGACAGATTTCAAGAAGTGAAAAAAATTGAGTTAATAGAAGCTTAAACCAAAAAAAAAAAAAAAAGATATACATCACCCCATTGTTCTCATGAAGACTTTCTCAACCTACATTCCTACATTCCTAGCAGCATATAGGAGTGCCCATCTTATTGAATCTTCACCAACATCATTTTTCAAAATGTTTGCTACTCTGCTTTGTGCAATTGGTGTCTTGATCTAAATTGTGTTTTCTGATTATTGGCAAGCTGAATATTTTTATGAGTTTATCAGTTTTTCTATTTTCTCTTTGTGTATTATATATTTCCATTCTTTTATTGTCTGGTAAGATATTAGTGTGTTCCAAATCAATTTGGTGAGCTCCCTGACCTTATTTTCTTGCAATATAGTCCAGCTTTATATAAACCAACATTTTTTCATGTGTTTTTCTTTTTCCTTTTGTTGTCTTTGCCCTTGTTTCTACCCCTACTTGGAAGGTTCTCCTTTTATAATCTTAATGTCTTGGAAACTCCTTCCCTATTTCAAACCAAAAGCTGCCTTCTCAGTGAATTTCTCCTTGCCAGTTCTGGGGTAGACTAAGATTTTCCTTCCTTAAACATCCTGCCATTATAGTATTTATTATATTGGTTTACATGTTGATATGTGCATGTTATCTGTAAGCTCCTTGAGGACAGGACTATTTATTTTAATCTCAAAGCTCACACATCTCTCCTGATAATAAATACCCCCAAAATACATACTGAATGAATAAATGGCTAACAGAGACCAACTCAGACAAACTAAAATAAGTATTTATTTATTTCACTGGCATTTATTAAATCCCTCCTATGTACCACCTGAAAGAAACTCAGACCTAACTTATAATTAATTTCTTTTAAATGGCAGTCTATTGTTTTCTAGCCATTTTTCTCATTGGCTCTGTTGAATATAATTAATGATCACATGAGATCTAATATTGAAATAGCACTACAATTGAATTTAGAAAGCCTCCAATCTGTTCCCATCCTGCAATCTCTACCTGAATTCTTAAAGGCAGCTAGCTTTAGGGGCACCTGGATGGCTCAGTTGGTTGAGCATCTGATGAGATTTCAGCTCAGGTCATGATTCTAGGGTCATGGGATCAAGCCCCACATCTGGCTCCATGATGGGCATGGAAACTCCTTAAGACTCTTTCTCTCTCTCCCTCTGCCCCTCTCTCTTGCTTGTTTTCTCTCTCTTCCTCTCTTTCTCCCTCTCTCTCTCTCTCAAAATGAAAATAAAATTTAAAAAAATAAAAAATAAAAGCTGCTGGCTTTAGATGACTATACATCTCCATAATGTCTTCCTTTTGACTCTTTCCTTTCCAGCTAATTGAGTTGGCTTTTCACTATTAAGTGAGCACATCTCCAGGCACAGCACCCACTTACAGCCCCACAGGAAAAACAAAGTGTGTTTCCTTCCCCCATGTACTTTATCATTTGTGATGTCTGAGTGTGGAATGAATCCCTGAAGAATTTCATAATGGCCTGTTAGACATATGGCTTTCCTCAAAGTGAAAGGTGAAAGTCACAATAGCCTCTTTTGAGGGGGTCTTTTCATGGCCCTCCGGTTCTTCAAATCTCTCCCACATACTTGCAGGCAGTTGCAGTATTTTGAGGAGTGTATGATTTACAGGAACATACAAACCTCTTTACAAAAGCTCCTTGCTGAGTCAGGCTGGGCTAGAAGATTAACTCCTATGGAAAGTAAAAGTTCCTAAGTGGCTGCCTCTGGTCTCCAGGGGAATAATGTGGGCAAATCGATGGAGAGGTACAGACAGTGCAAGCTTCAGCAGATAAAGATGGAAATGGAGTTTCTATAGAGAATCTTACCAGGGTGAAGTGGCACATGTAGAGCCATCCCAGGATATGCAGGGTCCAAGGTTTTTTATGTTTTCATTTGGAGCCTTTTTCTATATGATTTGATGCACCCCCAAATCAGCATGTCAATAACTTTCCGTTTGCCCCATCTCATGTCATGCTAATGAAGAAATACCATGCCAGACAGTGTGAATAATCTGCTTGCCAAGCTATCCTACTTTATTATTTTTTTAAGTTTATTTATTTATGTTGAGAGAGACAGAGAGAGAGCACAAGTCAGGGAGGGGAGAGAGAGAGAGAAAGAGAGAGAAGGACAGATGATCCGAAACAGGCTCTGTGTTGACAGCAGAGAGCCTGATGTAGAATTCAAACTCATGAACCATGAGATCATGACTCAAGCTGAGGTCAGAGGCTTCTGACTAAGAGCACTGCCTGGATGGCACCACCAATCCAAGCCCATATCAGGTACCTGGGGAGTACTTTATACATTTCAAGGAAGGCTCTCCAACGTGCAGGGCTTCCTGAAGCACAGGGCTCTAAGGGCACATCTGGATAAAGGCATGATGAGAATGTTTCCACACAACAGGAAGCTGGCCCATTCACAAGGCCAACGCTACGTCAGAAAGTTCCTACCACACTGCATTGTTATTGTTGCTACAGGCTTATCAGCAACTTACCGGAGAACAGGGTCCACCTTCTGTTGTTTTCAAACCCCATGCCTACCACCAAGATAGACCATAGAATATTGTTGATTAAATGTTGAAAGTCCTAGCTCAGGGCATGTTTAATTTGCCCTGTGCAGTAAAGCATCTTAGAGAAATGAATAGTATCCTGAAATTAGGATAGAAGGCTCAGTTCAACCTCTCTGGGTTTTGGTGACCTTATCTTAAAATGAAGGAGTTGGACCAGCAGATCCTTAACAACCTTCTAACTTTAGATCCAATGACTTGAATGTCTATGACTGGCCCTAACCAGGGAGAGATCACTGACTTCCCAAGAAGGTGAAAGGGATTTAAACCAACAACCTAGTTGCCAAGACTTAATACATGTAGGAAACTATTCATTCCACCATCAACCAGAGGCTTGGAGTCAGATGGCAAATACACTAATCACTCTGTCAGTAAGCTGAGCCATGGTGCACACTCCCAATATCAACACTTGGGAGGCTGGGGTGGAAATTTTTTGTTCCTACTCCAAGGTATTTGACTCCAAGTGATTGGGAGCACACAGCTTCTGAATCCCTAATGTGAGCCCGTGCCCTGGAGACCACAGAGTCTAATTATATTGACTGGAGAGCAGCAAAAAGTCACAAAGCCATTAATGGGGAGGTAGGAGGAAATGAACACTCAGGGAGAAATTCAGAAACTATTTTGAGAAACAGGAAAATTTGCTTCTTTGTCTTGGTGACAAAGTAGCTGAGTCACCCAATCGCTCATAATCTCAGGGAACCCATTAGCTTTGGTTGAGTCCCCACTCATCTGTCAGATAAAGTGGAATGGTGTGATGGTTGGAGAAAGCCCAGAAGGCCTAGCTCTGGGAAAACACAGCGATTTGCAGGGGAGGAAAAAGAGGAGCAGGACATTTTTTATAGCTCATAAACTGAAGATGAAATCACCGTATAGGGCTGCCAATGAAGCAATGCCTACTAATCCTGCACTCAGGCAAAGCTCAAATGCCAGAGATGCCTGGAGATCGGGCCTTTGAAGGGAGAAAATCACCTAAAACTATTCTGACCCCAGGGAGCAAATGGGATGGACAACGGGAGAGAAAGTGGAAGAATTTGCTTATGGGGCTCACTGAACACTCACACATCCATCTCCTGCTGTCGCCAAGGTGTCTGAGCACAGGCAGAACACATAGCCTCTGAATCCCACAACCGCATGGCAACCCAGGCCCCCCAGGAACCTCTGAGCCTAAGAGTATAAATCACAGCAGGTGAGCCCTGCTGAAAATCTAAGAGGACATTGAAGGGATGGGAATATTGGAGATGCTGTCCTCTGTGAGACGGTCTCAAATGACACACTTCCTGGCCTCCTGTATTCTTTGGAGAGCTCAGGAGCAATTGAAGGTGAGAGATGAAGGAACCAGCTCAGCCTGTGGATGGTCCCGAGTCCTCTTATTCAAGGAATGTCTCAATGGTCAAGGCATACAATGAAGTTTGAGAACCAGCTTCTCTGCTGGAAGACTCAATCCATTTCTGATCGGTGCTGATGTCTTCACGGAAAAGACAAACTGGTAGAGTTTAAAGTCTTGGATGGTATACTGATGACAGAAGCTGGTGACTCAGCTTCAAAGCTTGGGCTAAATAGCAGGGTGTGGGACTCCAATAGGGTCAGAGGGGATGTGGCCGTGCTTTGGAAATGGTCAAGTGGATGAGCAGAGTGAAAATGGCCATTATTATTGTTACCAAAACCCTTCAGCCCATTCTAGAAATGAAGGAACAAAGGAGGCACAGCTTCTGGCAGAAGGTGTCTGCTTCTGGAACCAACACAAGCTTCTCTAAGGTCACAGGATGATTCAGTCACAGACAAGCAATCCTTCTTCACCTCAATAAATTTTCCTACTTAGTGAAACTGGACAGCGCAGAGACAGCTTAGGTGCAGATAAACAAACTTGTCCACAGTAGGAACAAGTTAGTAAGAGCCAGCTTGCCCTGGACCAGTATCACTTCTCCCTCCCTATTGCTATAAAAAGCTCCCCCATAAATTCTAAAGCCCCAGCTGAATCAATCATCAAACCAAATCCTGGAAGCCTATCTCAAATACGAAGCAAAGTTTTAACATGGATGTTGCCCCTTGCGTCCACTCAAACTCTGATCATTCCCTTCTGCCAGACGAGGTCAGTTCCCCAGACAATGGTAAGAAAGAAAGAGAAGACTCACAAGTTTTTCCTTCCCTCTAGTGAGTGAGATTGTGTTCTCTTTCATGCCAAGGGTCACTGCTTCTCACTCTCCTAGAATGAGTGATTGCCCAGAAGGCACGTCAGTCCTTCACACAACAGCATTCTTGGAGGCCTGCCATGCCATGTCCCAGGCATGTTTAGATGTGATGGAAACATGCACATGGGGCCAGCTTGGGATCAAGGAGGAAAGGGTTCATACATACGAAGTGTCCACTATAATGCACACTCAGTAAATGTTGGTTTTTATTCATTTTTGGATAGGTTATTCACAAAGACATTTTTATTTAAAAAATTTTTTAATGTTTATTTATTTTTGAGAGAGACACACACACACAGAATGTGCGTGGGGGAGGGGCAGAGAGAGAGGGAGACACAGAATGTGAAGCAGGCTCCAGGCTCTGAGCTGTCAGCATAGAGCCCAATGCGGGGCTCAAACTCCTGAACCATGAGATCATGACCTGAGCTGAAGTCGGACACTTAACTGATTGAGCTACCCAAGTGCCCCAAAAAAATTTTAATTGAAAAACTTTTTTAATTGAATTAAGAGCCTTCTATAGTCCAGGTACTCGGGTAGGTCCCATGGAGAACAGCAAGATAAGATGATTTGATTTCTATCTTTAGGAAGGTTAGAATTTAGAGAGAAAAGAAGACACATAGGCCAAGGTAGTACAGAGTTAAATCTGTTATATGTTAAAGGAAAAGCATAAATGAAATGCTAGAGAAGCATTGAAGGAGAAGATTCCTTCTGTCTGATGAGTTGGAGCAGTTAGCATAAGGTGGGGCCTGGAGACTGGGGAAAGTCTCGGCCATTCATTAAGTCAGCAATGCCATTCCAGCAGAAGGTCAGTACTAAGGAGACACTTGGGGAAGGAGGGGGCATACCACATGTGGGGAGAACAGGCTAGAAAGAGATGAGAGGAGGAACCAAAGGATGGAATAGAGATTGGGACAGGTTCTTCATTGCTTTGAAGTCAGGGAAAACCAGGTAGAGGGCTGTAGGAGCAAACATGCTCAGGCTGGGGTACTAGTCATGAAGAAAGAGGTGCAAGCCAACACAAATACATGGCAGGAAAACTATGCCAACATGGTGGGTATTTGGGAAGTGAAGAAGGCCAGGCCGGGAATAGCGGCCTCCCCTGGGGGTGAGGACAGATACAAGCCACAGAGGGTAGCAGTGCCCTGCACACCCCTTCTCTCTAGATGGTGTGCGATGAGTGCTTCTGTCATAAATCTCACCCTGAGTACTCTGTGGAGACAGGGCTTCACTGGAGGACAGCTGCATCACTAATTTTAGGTTTGTGCTGGAGAAGTAGGGCTGGTTTAATCTCCAGGGCAGGGAGGAGTCAAAGTGACAACACTGGGCATCGGCTCCTACAAAGGCACCCAAGGATAACTCTCCCATAGCATGCTAGCATTTGGAGGATGATAGTAGGGCTATTCGTGTCCTCTGACATAGTACTTCACTCCCGTCCTGAAGACCCCTTCAACCCACAGGTGCTGGCATCCACATGGAGTTGAACAGAACTCATCTGGGTACATCTTAGTTACTATTCAGGGGCATAGAGTCCATGGGAGAAGGTGAGTAGTGGCAGAAACTCACCATTCCTGTGCTCTCCTCTGGTCCTGCTGACTGATCTAAAGCAGCCAGCCAAGGACCCAGTAGGATTTGTATTAACAGTGTTTAACAGTGTTATGGCACATCAAAGGTTACAAGATTTGTACACATTATTTCTTAATGGGCACAACAAACCCAAGAGGTGGAGCTTGACATTCACACTTGGAGTAATGCGAAAGCTCCATTAAGGAAGGTTAAATGAGTCGCCATGGAATCCGCTAGAAAGAGGGGTTAGCTGACAATTCTGGTCTTACCTGGCTATGAGGTGCTGGGAGTAAGGTAGAAAACAAGGCAGCTGTGGGAAAGAATCCAAAAATGGAGGGAGCAGACATTTATTCAGCCTTTGGGAGGAAATAGCCATTCGATTGAGGAGAAAGACTCCCCTATCATTAAGCAAATTGCTCTACGAGTATGAGCCATTTAGACAGCAACAAAAATTTAAACAAACTTTAAGTGCTTATGATCGTCTTACATATGGTGGCTTGGAAATAAAATGCTGGAAATAAACTGTGTAAGATACTCTAGTGGTGCTTTAAGAGCTAAGGCTCATGTATCAGACAGAGTTTAAATCCCAGCTCTTTCACTTAAATCCCAGAAAATCACTTAACTTCTTTCAGCTTCCATTTTTTTCCCTGTGAAATTGGGCACAGTAATAGCACCTGCCTCACAGAGAAGAGGAAAGAATCAGATGGGATAACACCTGCAAAGAGCTCAAGACAGGGCAGGGCACATAATGAATGCCATGGTCATGACTGCCACATGGTAGTGGTTGGTCAAGAAGCCTCTTCTCTATGGACATTTGGTATTAATTTGGCATTTGGCTCAAGAAGGGCGTCTTGCCCAAACCTTATAGAACAGACCAGAAAAGCAGAAATCAGCCTGAGGTCCCTGAAAGGTTCCTTTTGTCATTGCAAACATCTACCCCTGTGAATCAGTCTTTTCCCATGGCACCTTGATCAGATCTATGCCCATATTCAACTTGCTTTGCAGGAGAGAAAGAGCAATAGACATAGCAACTTGGCATGAGTCTCTGAGAAGGGGGCTTCTGTTCATTGTCGCTTACCCTGAGTCAGCTCGGCCTGAACAAAGAAGACAATAAAACCTATCAGGACCCCAGAAGGGAGGAGTCTAGTGCCATGGTCGGCTGGGAAGCTTCTTAGAGAAGCCTTCCAATCAGCATGGCACCATTTGGCAAGAAGAGATGACTAGGTGAGACTCCTCTGTGGAAGGTCCCAGCAGCCATCAGATTCTCACATAGTGTCTGGAAGGCAACCAAATACTCCTGAGCTGACAAACAGATGAATGGAAACACCAGCAGATTTGAAGAAGGCTTGTTGATAGAGGAAAATGATCAAGTTAATGGACCAGTAACCAAAGGATATGTTAAGACCTCAGATGTCAGCAGCAAAGGCCTACATATAACGATAAACATGATGCACATCTAAATCACACATATCCGAGTGGACGTAAACAGAAGTTTAAGATGGAAGTAAAGTACAACTACAGAAAAATCAGGACAGTTCATCTTTTTCGGTCACTGAGTTTGTGACTCTGAAGTTCTGTATTACTTGCTGAGGATCTGTTGGTAGAATTTAGTTGAATCTCATTTTGCAATACATTTGCTCTCCAGAGGTTTCTAAAGTGATGTACATAGAACACTGACTCCCCCAAAAAGGCGGTCTTTGAACAAGCCCAGTTCCCTGTCCTAATCAGGTTTAGGACAGGGTGTCCTAAGGACCCATCATGGATATTCCAGATGTGTTCAGGCTTTACAAAGGCTCAGGGAAGTCTTACCATAAAGGAATCTGCGTAACTTTGTTGAACTCAGTGCCTCTCAACATACTTGAGGAATTTTTTTACTGAAATATAATGTATTTCACTCTAGGAAATGCTGGCATAGAGAGCCGCAGGTGAGGATGGATGATAATGGCATTATGGTGGTGACCCAAGAGAAAAATAGTCAGGTGGAACAAGAGCCTAAGATAGATGCTGAGGTGCAGAAAATCTCATGGCTGGGCATGGAAATGCTGCTTTGCCAAATGACCCCATATATCTCAGAAATTGGCTGAATTCTTTGTAATATTCTTTCAAGGTCCTCGCTGAGTCACTCCCATAAATGATGGATCTTAATGGTTCCGAATATCTCCTTCGTGTCTAACCATCTCCCTTTTTAAGTTTGTGATTCACACCACACCGGCAAGCAGAGCCAGAGAGAGGGGGCTGAGTTTCATTTTCTAATCATAAAAGTACATCTCAAACCCAGCACACAATCAAAATGGACTACGGTAACGCCAAGATCTCATATCAGAAATTTAACTGGCTGGCTCTAGAGACGGCCTAAGGAGCGTCACCTCTGCCTGCCATTTATAGACTTGTCTTTTAAGGGCTACGTGAACTATGTAGAGTTGCTGGGAGTAAAGGGGGCACTAGAAGGTTTGGGGCAAGAAACATGGGCTTTTGAGTCAGAAAGATCTGAGTTCAAATCCCAGCTCTGCCATCCCCTAGCATTGTGATCTTGGATAAAGCTCTCTCCCCATGGTCTTTTCCTCATCTGAGCATAAGGATGTTAAGGTGTCCCTTTAGGGTCATTGTGAGGATGAGAGGAAATGACACACGGGGTGGGGAGGGATGCCCGTTGAGACAGCATAGTCATTACACCATATCTGCAAGTGGGAAGTCATCATTCAACTCAACTGGAAGCACCACGAGAAGACACAAGGCCTTCTTCATCTCTGCATATATTCCAAAGAGGGAAAAACCACTACAAAAGTGCTCTGTACCTGATTATTCGGGTGCGCTTCTGGGTATAAGGGGTGATGACCTTGAAAAGCAGTTCCATTGCTCCATTAATTCCCAGCATGGCTCCTGTGGTGACTGAGAAAGACCAAATCACAATAGTTATTGAACCATCTGAACCAAGAATTCTTCTCAGCATTACAGAGTGGCCCTAAACGATAGGGGAGCTCCATCACCTTCCTCACAAAAGGCCACTGAAAAGCAGAGAACCTCTATGTTCTTTTCATCCTTGGCCTGGAAGCAAAGATCACCTGTAAAGCACACAGTTTCTTTTCACACTATCTTCTCAAAGGGGGCCCAAGCTGTGAAGTTATGTTTTTCATTTCTGATGGCTCACTGTACTTCTCCATTGTATTCTTACTCAGCATAGTCAAGGCAAATGCCAAGCAGAAGATTTTTCTGTAAGTAGATCTTTGGGTTTCAATTCAAGTGGTTTCATCTTCCATCAACTTCCCACATGATACATACATGCACACACATGTACACTCATGCATACACAGGGGCATACTCGTATATACAGACACTGCTAGTATATTGCAAAATACTTTCTTAGACATATTCTGCCATTGGGAGACTTCACAATGAAGAAAAGTCATGGGTAGTTGGGTTAAGATTCAATCCAGCGTGAACTGACTCCTTTAAAGCTCTTAGAGGCAAGCTAATAAAGAAAATGGCTCCCTTTCTTTTGCACCCCAGTTCCAAGTTCCCTAACAACTTTTGTAGTTGGATCTCCTATGACTGAGGCTAAGACTTAACTATGCCCCTATTAGCATGTCAAGGGAAGAATTCTTCCCCCTCTGAGGTAACTAGCCTGGGAAATTCTTGCCTTTTTGCCCAGTTATGAAAATATAGTCATAGATCTAAATGACAGGAGATAACTAAAAGGGTATTTGGTCAGCCTAATAAAGAGAATAACATCTGTGCTCATTCTATGTGAGATGGGAGGTACAGATACATATTTTGGACCCAAAACCTCTGGACGTCACACTCATTTCCAGTGATGGCTTGGTCTCTCTGCAACATCCCCAGTCCCTCACTTTACTCAGCTCACTTCAGGATGAGCCCTGGTCATGTCAAAAAATAAGAGGAACCTACAAGATACAAAATGGAATCAGTTTGGCAGGGGGCAGAAGTTTCAGTGAAAGAAGGAAGGAAGGTATCTTCCAAGGTGTGACTCTTTTCTCTTTCTTCCACTGCATTGGTGTGTTGAAACCAAGACTTGAAAATGCTTTGTGCTTTGGGCCAGGCTTGTTCCAGGAAATATGAGTGGGAACAAGGGGGTCATGGAGAAACAAAAAGAGAGAAACAAGGGAGGCTTATCCTGGCTTGCTCCAAGCCTTAGGAAAGAAGGATAAATGAAAATCTGGGGGCCTCTAATAAGTTCATCCCAGTACAGTCCACCAGAGAGAGACTGAGGCTGATGTCTTAGTGATTACAGAGACCGAGTGTTCCTGGAACATTCTCTATGCATATGTCTCTCCTGAGGCTGGTACAGGCAGTAACTGCCTGGATCAAAATTCAGGGATTTGGCATTCTAGTCCTGCCCATCAATCTTCCACTCTCATGGCTACTAATTCGGCCCTTTATTTCTAAACTGGGAAAACACATTGGAGCAATCTCTTGGCAAATCATTCAGCAAAATTCCTGTATTAAATAGAGTTAGGGAGGAAATAGTTTTAGGAGCACAGATTCTAACATGGAAGAGTTTAGACTTGGAATTTAAAGATGGGGACAATAAGAAACCACCCTCTGAGTTCTTCCTGGCTGGCTGCCTTCCCAAGGTCAGACCTCTGGCCGCTCTATCAACATTCCCATTGGCCAGGAGAGAGCTGCTGAAGGGTTCATTGGCTGTCACAGACCCATTATGGTTCCAGCCAACTTCTTCCACAGATAGGAGCTGTTTAGAAATCTTTCTGGAAACTTCAACAGTGGCTAACAATTCCCCAAAGGGACAGCAATCCATCCACAGGTTTTGTGAATTCTGCTCACCTCTCATCAGTGAAGTCAATGCATAGAGAATGATAGTATGATTTTTTTAAATATCTTATGAAACATTTCATTGGTACAATAAATGCAGCCTTAGAACATGAGATAAATGGCCACCTTCTCCTACCTAAAGGCAAATCCCCGCATTTCTTTAGCGCTCCTGTTAAAATGAATTCTTCAAGATCTCTATGACATATATATAATAAGAAAGGTAGGTTATTTGGCTTAATAACTATTGTTTAGGAAACTAAAATGAGATACTTCAAATCTGGTGCTGGTGGAAAGTTCTAAATGGGGGTGGCTGACTCTCTGGCTGTTTATTAATGAGAGTTGCCTTTTACACAAAGCCACAGCTCCTCACTTAGGCTTTCCTTAATTAAAGATGGATTGGTTTATATAGATCTTATCAGCCTCTTCCAAATATTCTCTGATTTTTCTGGTCAACACATGAGTGTGGGAGGAGGCTCTATCTGTGAACATGGAGTCAAGGATCTTGTTTTTTCCTAGAAATACTTTCTCTTTATGGGTCCTCCATGGTTGTTAATGGAATTAGCCAATGGAATATGACCTTACGAAGGATCTTAGCAGTTCTGAGGACAGTTAAAGGGAAAAGTCACCTCCTCACCCCCCTTATATATTTGTTCTTCCTATTATTTCAAAGGACTAGGGAAATTAGTATAGCAGGGAAAGGAAACTAATTGAGCAACTGCTATGTGACAAACATACCCGTGAACATCACTTCACTTATCCCACCTACCAAGTCTACGAGCTCTTATTACCATCATAATCTTATAAAAGAAGAAACTGAAGTAAACAGGTTAAGTGCCCGTGCCATAGGACTCCCAAAGAATGAAGTCAAACCCAGGTCTTCATGGATCTAAGCCATGTTATTCCCTCTAGAGAGCATTACATCACTTTCACTGTGCAGGAAAGGGGCTCAGAAAAGAGAAATAACATCTGTGCTCATTCTATGTGAGATGGGAGGTACAGAATCGAATCTGTTCATAGGAAGTGTCCCCAGATGGAGACTAAACATGAGTTTTAGAGTTAGAAACTCAGCCCCCAAACTTGTCTGTATAAATCAAGCAAGTACTTCAGTCTTCCAAGCCTCTTTTTCTTCTTAGCTACAAAATGGTAAATCAAGATACAGGATGGTTATGATAACGTGAAACCATCCAGATCAAGAGGCAGCAAAGAAGTATCAAGCCATGTGCTGGGATGCATCTAGTTACCTGAAGAACAATGTCGAGATGCACTGGGAGATAAAATGAGGTAAAAGATGTTTTGGTAAAGGATGCTGTGATCAATAAGCAAGTTCAGGGATATAGAAGGGAGATTTGGGATGCAAAGGGTTGTTCTTGACATTGCTCTGTGCCTTAGATAGGACAGGCCCAAAGAAAGTCCTGTGTGTCTCCTGCCACAGGTCTTTCTCACCCTGTAGTACTAATAGAGAAGTCTAGAGTACTCTAATGAGTGGTTCCCAATGGAAAACAACACTGACATCTAACTTCAGGAGTGAACTCAAGAGTTCTGCCTGGATGAGGAAGACACAAAGAAGGAACTTCTCACCTCTACAGCCTCTAGGACAGGAGGCTCCTTGTGGCTTGTTGATTCTGTTGAGAAGACATGTATCCTCCACCCATACCCTCCTTCCAACCCCCAGCCCTAAATGGTTTGTAGGTGTCCCCAGCCCAGGTCCCCAGAGAGCCACAATTTGAGTCACTCACCACTAGAGGAGAACACACGCAGAGCCCAGAGGCAGTGGAGGAGGTTCTGGCTGTGAGACAGGTTCTTCCTGGCCAGAATTAACGTCACATCAAGTGCTTCCAACTCCAGTGCCTTCTGTCCAAACTTTTTATCTATGAACACAAAGCAGTCCATCTTAGCTGTGCTTCACATGAATTCTGAAAGTTATACAATGCATGAGGAACAGGAAGGCAAAGATGGTAGAGGCAAGAGAATGATGATAGCCAACAACAGTTATGGATCTAGCAGAAAATGCCACTGAGTGTGTCCCCATTGGAACAAGATGGCTCAGCAGAGCTAAGGCAGGGTATACACAGGGTCCATTTATTCCTCATGTAACATGTACATGAGGCCTTGCAGGTTGTGTGACTCATATTCCCTGTATGGAAGCATGTTCTGGCTGTCCTCAAACACGAATTCTAGTTTAGTAGGGTATAAATTTCTTCCATTAAGATAGTTCTAGAATATAGGATACATAAGTTACACAACATTCAAATCCAAAGTGTGGAACTTGATTGGATCCTTCTTTGAATGTGTCTATAATTGCCCCGTTGGGATATTTGGAGAAACTGAAACGAGTATACATTATGCATGCATGGTTAATTTTGTTAGATTTGTAATCATGTATTGGGGTTGTATAGGGAAATATCTCTTTTCAAAGAAATGCACTCGAACATATTTAAGAGAAAAATTCTATCTATAACTTTCCTTAAAATAGTTTGAATAAAAATAAACAGGTGAAGGGCTTAGTCAGTTAAGTGCCTGTCTCTCGATTTCAGCTCAGGTTGTGATCTCACCGTTTGTGAGTTTGAGCTCCACATAGGACTCCTTGCTGACAGTGCAGAGCCTGCTTAGGATTCTCTCTCTGTTCCTCCCCCCTGCTCTCCCCCTCAAAACAAATAAACTTTAAAAATAACTAAATAGGGGGGCCTGGGTGGCTCAGTCAGTTAAGCATCTGATTTTGGCTCAGGTCACGATCTCACAGTTCATGAGCTCAAGTCCTGCATGAGGCTCTGACAGTTCAGAGCCTAGAGCCTCCTTCAGACTGTGTCTCCCTCTCAGCTTCTCCCCCTCTCACACTCTGCCTCTCTCTCTTTCTCTCAAAAAGAAATAAACATTTAAAAGAAAATTTTTTAGTAAAATAAATAAATAAACAGGTGAAGAAAATATGGCAAAACGTTAACAATGGTTAGACCTAAGCAATATTATATGATAGAGAGCTTTATATTAAAAAGTGAAAACATAATTTAAGAAAATAAATTTTTCCCCAAATTTCTCTAAATTATTGACCCAAATAATCTGGTATTTAGTGTTGCAGGTAGGTCATCTTTATTTTAATAATTAGCAAGCAGGCATTAAAACTAAGGGGAAAGTACCTTTCATTCTCTGGTTCTGGCATTTTCTGTAACAGGTGACTGTGCCAACTGTCACATTTGTTTGTGTCCTTCCCAAAGCGCAATGCCCAAATCGCTACGTTGGTTTTTGCACAATACAACCACTGTCAGACTCGTTGCAGTTAGAAGTGAGAAAAAGAGACAGTGTCCCAAACCTGGTTTATCAATATTCACCTCCAGGCCAAAGACACCAGCAAAGAGGGGGTGACCAAACTAATATGAGCGGTTCCCTTCACTGGAAGTGAAACATCTATCGGGCTCCACTCCCAAGTAGCCAAGCTCATTTCCATTCTGTTTCGGTTGGCCGATGGCAGCCTGCATGGCAAGGGTGAGGGCTACAATCTGGTTATGGCAGAGTCCGTGTTGATACAGTGACAGCAGTGTCCAGACAGCTTGGAAATCAGGGCCCAGGTGTAGGTATCCTCTCTCTTTCTCCTATGAAAACTACCGGACTCTTGTTTGCCAGGCCTCTGGCCCCACACGATAGGCAGGTCACTTACAACGTCAACCCTTACACCAACCAGAGAATTAAGTATTGATACCACCACTTTATAAAGGAGGGCCCATGGGGCGCCTGGGTGGCTCAGTCAGTTAAGCGTCCGACTTCAGCTCAGGTCATGATCTCACAGTCCATGGGTTCAAGCCCCACATCAGGCTCTGTGCTGACAGCTCAGAGCCTGGAGCCTGCTTCAGATTCTGTGTCTCTCTCTCTTTCTATTCCTCCTCTGCTCATGCACTCTCTCTCTCTCTCTCTCTCTTTCTCTCTCAAAAGTAAATAAATATTAAAAATATATATATAAAGGAGGGCCCAATGGTTCAGAAAGGTTAAGTAACTTGCCCAAGGTCACACAGCTAATTAGTGTCAGGGCCAAGCCTGAACTCAGGCGTGGTGTCCCAGTTTATACTATTTATCATCAGGGTAGAGAGTGTCTGTGTCTCTTCAATCTTCTTCTGAAGTTCACCTGACCACACTTTGCTTTGCTGACTTCTCATTCCTCAAATGTTGGCTCAAAGGTCACTTCTCTCTGACCACACTGTCTGAGAGGAACATCACCCTGTTTTTCTGTCATAGCCACTAGCCAGTTATCATAGTCTGCTATTGTCTAGTTACTTGATCACTGTCTCCCCTTCCCCCACTTGAATGTAAGCTCTTTGAGAGAAGGCCCCTTATCTGTCTTGGTCACCAGTGTTCTCAGTGCCTGGTATGGTGCCCAGTCCCAGGAGACATGTAGTAAATAGCAGGTTGAATATTCAATGAATGGATTGTATTGGTTTTGTCTAGAACATACTCACGCAGGTGCTGGCTGATGCCTGGGTCTTAGTCATTATTAGTGGAATGTTGAATGGACACAGCAGAGATCCAAACCACGAAAGGTAAGAGTGTCCCGGAGCCCCTGTGCCCTTGGCTGTTGCTGGCTGCACTGCACAACAAAGGCCCACCTCTCACAGCCCCTGGGCTTTTCAACTAGGACTTCTGTAAGACTGCGCACGATGGGAGCTTAGGCTGCAAGGTGTGCATGCATCTGAGTGCCCAGGCTTTTTAAACTGTGCTCCACGAAGTTCTAAGATTTTCGGGAGGTGTTTTGGGGCTTTCTCTGAGGAAAAAGAAATGGGTATCGAGCATAAGTGGACAGAGTTCTAGGCCCCCATCTTCCTTTCTATGAAGGAAGCTCTACTTCCACTTGATTGTCAGTAATGGGTTTAACACTGGCCCTCCAAAATTCACTTCCACCTGGAACCTCAGAATTTTATTTTATTTGGAAATAGGGTCTTTGCAGATTTAATAAGTTAAGATGAAGTCACACAGATTTGCGTGGGCCCTACCTCCAGTGACCGACATCCTTGTGAGAAGAGGAGAGGACACAACGAAGGACACATGCAGTGGAATGCCATGTGGAGATGTGGGCAGAAAATGAAGTGATGTGTGTCCAAGCCAAGAAGCACCAAGGATGGCTAGAAACACAGATGTGAGGAGAGGGGTGCCGAACAGATTCTCCCTCAGAGCCTCCAGAAGGAATCAACCCTCCCAACATGCTGATTTCAGACTTTCTCGCCTCCACAACAGCGAGAGAATAAATTTCTGTTGTTTTGAGTCACCCAGTTTGTGGTAATCCCTTATGGCAGCTGCGGGAAACTGATGAACTTACGTAATGAACATCCACGTTAAGACGGTTCTGTTTATTGGTAAGTGATTGAAAACTGCCTGGGACTATTTCCCCTTGGTTCCCCACCTGCTCCATGCCCCGGAGCCCGGGCCTGCTCTAGGCCCTGCCCTAGCACATCTAGGACAACAAAATCACCTCTCCTGTGAGGCCAGTCCCATACCCACCACCACCGGGGTTCCTAGCTCCTCCCCGCACTTCCCCCAGAAGAGTTTCCCAAATTGCTCTCATGATAACAACCCCACAAGTGCCTTTCAGTCATATTCAGGGTCGGGGGTGTGGGTACCTCGTAGGCCAACTTTGGCCAGCAGCCGGAAGAGGGGCAGGAGGACGTCATAGTCCGGAGAAGCTGCCCTGGCTGTGTCCACCAGGGTCTGCAGAAGGGCCTCGCTGCCGCCCTTACTGATCATGTAGCGAATTCTTCGGTCAGTGCCTGCAGGAGAAGGCAGAGGAAAGCTAGGCCCCCAAGTAATCACCTCATTTCCTCAGAGCAGAAACCGGGCCTCACAGATAGAGAAGGAGCAAGGATCACTTCATTCCACACCAAGACTGTGTGGCTTCTGAAGCAACTTGTATAAAGTTGTGCTTTTATTTAGGTAAGGGATTGGGGTGGAGGTGTGAAATGGAGAAATAATGGAGTATGTAAGAACCTAGCTGCACTCACCTGCCACAGCTATAATAAATGGAGTCCACTTTCCTGAGAACCTGTTGAGTTTCAGTGTAGGTATGTGGACTTGCGTGTGCATGTATATAAACACACATATAGGCTTACCTAGAATCAGACCTTTAATAGAAGAGGGAATATCAGTATTCTTCTGGTATAGACGTGGGTCTTCTGTAACAGGGATTGGGGTGATAGTTTATCTGGAATAATTTAATTTATGGGATAATTTTTTTTTTTTGGATGCTGGTCTTCAGTAACTGATGGCAGGAATATATGGAAATAGCTAGAGTGATTCTTTAAGAAACAGGCATCCAATCATCTATCTCAGGAGTTTGGAAAAGGGTGTGGAGGGCACCTGGGTGGCTCAGTCAGTTAAATGTCTGACTTCAGCTCAGGTCATAATCTCACAGTTCATGGGTTCAAGTCCCGCATTGGGCTCTGTGTTGACAACCCAGAGCCCGGAGCCTGCTTCAGATTCTGTGTCTCCCTCTCTCTGCCCTTCCCCCGCTCATGCTCTGTTTCTGTCTCTCAAAAATGAATAAATGTTAATTTTTTAAAAAAAGGTGTGGACCTAGGATAACATATATTGGTCTTTCTACTTAAGAATAATTGTGAACACGGGCTACCCCACCTTGCCCCAGGACAAGCTCAAAAGCAGTGATTACATTTCAACTTGGAAGGGGACCTCGGTGATTCTCTATGCACTGGGCATGGCTGACCTCACAAGGTGGCCAACAGGTTGGGACATTATCAGCCAAAAAAGACTCTCTGATTTTTCACCCCAATGAAAAGTAGCATCCTCTACTAAAGGAGCAATAATCAGCACCCATATCAGGAGGACTCCAAGGTTTCATTCCAAGTCTTCCAGACACCTCTGGACAAATTGAAGGAGACGCCATCCCAGAGGACAATTGGCTTCACCTTCAGAGGGTACCTCACTCAGCGGACTGCTTGGAAGTCACCTTGCCATTGGAGGGCAGCACAGCCCGTAGGAAAACCTCACTATGATGGGACCCATCTTCCTGAACCTGTCACTGGGAGCTCTGTGGCTTGAAAGGGACATTCGCTTTGGTATCATCAGTTTGGTGTTAACATTTCTTTCTAATGCAACATGGCTGACATACACAGAAATGAAAATGGAGTAAATGTTGCAATGTCCTAGAAGTTATATTTTCCAGGACCCTCACGCTAAAGTGAACTAGCGGAGGCCTGCCCCAGTTAACTCAGTTTGATTCCGGCATAGTGAACTCTGTCACCTTTTCTCTGAAAACTTAATAGCTTACCACACTGCTAAGTCCACCTTCTACCTCATATTCCCATCTGCACTTGACATACGTTAAGAAGTTGCCAATGCCTGGCTGTCTAAATGGGCCAATGGAGGGGAGCAGAGGAAGGGGGGGGGGTAGAGTCATGAAGGGCTAGCCCTCTTTGAAGACCCTGGGATAACCATTGATGAGATATTATAGAAGAACCACCCAGAGCTGAATTTCCTCCTAAGTTTGGGTCACCATAGGGTGCATGACAAGACTGAAGAACCCTTAGAGCCCAAAGTACAATCAGCCCACTTGACCCTGGGTCTTGTTAACCTCAGTGAAAAAGATGGGCTAGTGATTGAGTCTTGACAGAGAACTCGAGCTGGAGCCATACCCTCTAGGCCACACAGATTCCGGGAGACACCACAGCCACATGCCCCCACTTTCTCCTACTCACCAACAGAAAGCAGATCTCCGAGAACCTGGAGGATGGTCAGGATGGACTCCCTGTCAGAGGAGCTCTGCAATGAAAACAAAGGCAGCCATCTTTACAAAGGGATGCAAAAGGAGAGAGGCGGTGTGGTCAGGGAGGCACACATGGATGTGGTGGGACCGTGCGCCCTCCAGTTTACAGAGACTTCGGTGGTAAGAACTGGTTGAAAGGGTGCTCCTTAAGTGGTGGCAATGAGGGGACTCACTGAAATAAGGGTCTTGTCACTTCCATGTGTTGCCTATTGTTAAGCATGCAGCAGTGAACATGGGTGTGCAGATATCTCTTCAAGGTTCTGATTTCAATTCTTTTGTATCTATACCTAGGAGTTCTATATTACACCAGTCAAGAAAAGTAATTTGAAATGGATCAAAGATTTAAACATAAGACATGAACCCATAAACCTCCTAGGAAAAAAATGGGGGAAAAAATCCCCAATATTGGTTTTGGCAATGATTTCTTGGGTAGGACACCAGGAGCCCAGGCAACCAAAATTAAAATAAACAACCAGGACTACATTAAACTAAAGAACTTCTGCGCAGCAAAGGAAACAATCAATAAACTGAAAAGGCAGTGTGGGAGAAAAGAGCCACAAAGCATATAGCTGATAAAGGACTGATATCCAAAATACACATAAAAAATACAACTCAATAGGAGAAAAACAAATAATCCAATTTTAAAATCGGCAAAGGGCCTGAATAGACATTTTTCCAAAGAAGACATACTAGATGGCGAATGCATACATGAAAAGATGCTCAACATTGCTCATCATCAAGGAAATGCAAATCAAAACACAAGTAGAGATCACCTCACACCTACTGCAATGGCTTTAATCAAAAAGACCAGAGAGAACAAATGTTGGCAAGAATGTGGAGAAAAAGGAACCCTATATGCTACATTTTAGGTAGGTTATTTAAGGCACAGTTTTCATCTTCACATTAGTGAGTCTCATGTTCCCCATCTGCTTCAAAGACTTCAATGACTCCCCATTACATGTAGGATAAAGTCAGAGCTCCTTAACAGGGTTTTTGAAGCTCCTCATGGTCTTATCGCACTTGCCTCTTGCAGCTTTATTATTCCTCGCAACCTCCCTGCCCAAAGTATATGCTTCAGCAATGTGGAACTACTTATAATTTCCTGCTCAACCACCTAGGCTCTTGTCTCTGTACCTGTGATCCTGCTGTTCGTTTTCCTGAAGTCTGGTCAGCGCCAGCTCATCCTTCAAGTGCACCAATGGCTTCCCATAGGATTCTGACCCCTACCCCCTGCAGGCTGGTTCTGGGGTCTCCCCGTTCTCCTCATCCCTATGAGGTACCTCTGACAGCACACTCACCACGTGGTATTGGCATGCTTCCCGTCCTACCTCCGCTAGATATGAATCTTTAGAGAAGGGACCAAGTTTTGTGTGTATCTGTCTTCCTCGCACCTGTAATAAAGGCTATTCCAGGAAAAGTGTACCATCCATGTTTTCTAGAATGCAGCCCCAATGAACCATAAAGGAGCCATGAAGTCCAATGCCGCACCCCAGGGCAGAGTGGTGCTTACACTTCAATCCTGGGCTTAATACCCTTGAGAAGCTCATACTTCAACATCCCAGCCAGGGCCAGGACTAGTGTGAGATAAGTGAGGCCCTAGCTTGGGTGCAAAATTTTAATTTTACAACGCAGTAGTCAAGATAAATGATATTTGACGGCAATATTTTTACAAATCAACATTACAGCAAGACCTTGGAGTGCGAGTAACTTGTTCTGTGAGTGTTCCCAAAGATGAGCAAACATTTCTAATAGATTTTAACTTGATAAATGAGCAATGGCTTGCAATACAAGTAGTACGTGGCGCTGAACATCACAGGATCACAACTGAGCCAATGGTTCTTGAAATTCGCTTTGATATACGAGTGCTTTGGATTACAAGCATGTTTCCAGAAAAATTATGCTCACAAACCAAGGTTTTACTGTAATGCAAAAAAAATCCATAATGAGCAAAATAGCAAAATGTAAATGTTTAACTCCTATTCTAGGTGTGATGAGACATCTAGGGACCCCGAGGCACTTGATCTCTATACTTCCCCAGGAGAAAGACTTGGGTTTGCTCTGACACCTCCACTGGGTGCTTTAACCTAAGGAGGGCAGTCTCAGCAGACACTCCGCTGATGCTGACGTCCCTGTCTCCCATCAGGGGAGTGCCACCCCCTGCAAATGTCATCCATACATGTGCACAACGTCAGTGTTCCCTGCCCCTCCTTAGTGTCCCTGAATCTGGGAACATAAACCAAGAGGCAGTGCAACAACTGAGCCATCATTCTGGAGAGTCTGCTGGTCTTTGATTCGGGTACAAATTCCAATGTGTGCTTGGTGAGGGGAGAGGGGTCTCCTACACTGAAAGACAACTGAATGCCAGCTGGGTGTCCCACAATTAAACTCAACTCAGACACTATCTACTCGGAGACAACATCAGATCCCACTGGCTAAGGTTTCACTTCAGCCCTACAAGACTGCCCCCCACTTCAGACTTCAGCCTCAAAGTCCAGGTTGTTACCTGTACAGCTGAGCCTCGAACAAAGTGAGTGTGAGCTGCACAGATCCTCTTACACGTAGATTTTTTCCCATACAGTACAGTGCTGTAAATGTATTTTCCTTATGATTTCCATAGCATTCTCTTTCCTCTAGCTCAAAGAATACAGCACCTAATATATGTCACACACAAAATATGTGTTAACTGACTGTTTATGTTATCAGTAAAGCTTAGCTATGTTTTGGGGAAGGCTATTTATTAGTTATGTTTTGGGGGAGACAAAAGTTATACGAGGACTTTGTGTAGGGGAGTCAGCGCCCGCGTTGTTCAGTGTCAACTGTACTTCTGACCAACTGAGTATAAATTAAAGTTTCCCTCCTTGGGTTCCATTAACTTGCTAGAGCAACCCACAGAACTCACAGAAACATTTTACCTACTGGGTTACTGGTCTGCTATAAAAGGGTAGTAACTCAGGAATAGTCAGGTGGAAGAAATGCATGGGGTAAATGCTCCTGGAGCACCTCTGCGTGTTCACTGTTAACCTTAAAAATAAAACTGCCAGGGGCTCCTGGGTGGTTCAGTCCATTAAGCGTCAGACTTTGGCTCAGGTCATGATCTCAGGATTCATGGGTTCCAGCCCCGTGTTGGGCTCTGTGCAGACAGCTTGGAGCCTGGAGCCTACTTCAGATTCGGTGTCTCCCTCTCTCTTCCTCTCCCCTGCTTACGTTCTGTCTCTCTCTCCAAAATAAATATTTAAAACTTTTTATTAAAAATTTAAAAAATAAAACTGCCAGTTATTTTACTGACAAAATTGGGTTTATTTGGCAATAGGAGAAAATTGCAAACCTGGAAAGGACGGCCGCCACAAAACTACACACAAGTCCCGAGAACAAAGGAGAGACTGGCTCTTTTATAGAGGGGATTTGGACGGGGCTGCTATAAACAAAAAATCCATTGGAGTAGAACTGGGAGTCTGAAGTATAGTGGCTTTTCTTTAGCTGAGTTGTGACAGTCTCTCATTGGCTGGGCTGTTGCCAGGGCAAGAAGGAAAATTTTCCTCCTCCTGCTGGGAGAGTAAAAGCCTTAGAGGAAACCTAGACCTGGAAGGCATGTTTCTTCCAGTTGGGTCTGCAATTGACAAGTGGTAGGATGTGAGAGCTCCCCCTGCTGGCCCCTTGACTCCATTCTAAAGGGAGTTTATGTTTATTAATTTTTACATTGCCTGCCAGAAGTTCTCCGAACACTGTCCTTTTGGGGTTTTATGAAAGCTTCATTAAATAGATAGATTAAACCTCCAGGCCCTCTCTCCTCCCCTGAGGTCAGAGGCAAAGGGTGGGTAGCGGGACAGAAAATTCCAACCGCATGGGTTGTTCTCCTGGCAACCAGCCCCCATCCTAGGGTGGGGCCCAAAAGTCATCTCATTAACATAACAAAAGACACCTTAATTGCTCTCATCTCTTTGGAGATTCCAAAGGTTTTACCAGCTGTGCCTGAAACGGGACAAAGTCCAAATAATATATTTCTTGGGACATCTGGATGGTTCATTGGGTAGACAATGCAGCTCTTGATCTCAAGGTTGTGAGTTCGAGCCCCACACTGGGTGTAGAAATTACTGAAAAATCAGATCTTTAAGGGGCACCTGAGTGGCTCAGTTGGTTAAATATCTGACTTTGGCTCCAGTCATGATCTCTCAGTTCATGAGTTCAGGCCCGTTGTGGGCTCCATGCTGATGGTGAGGAACCTGCTTGGGATTCTCACTCTCTCCTCTGTTTCTGCCCCTCCACCACTTGGGCTTTCTCTCTCTCTCTGTCTCTCTCTCTCTCTCTCTCTCAAAATAAATAAAAACTTTAAAATATATTAAAAAATAATATCATATATATACTTTTATAAAGATATTTTCTTATTATAAATCACAATATCATGGCAGGACTCCAGCCCTTTGAAAGTGGACCCAAAGGTGGCTCACAGTAGAAAATGAAGTCCCTGGAATGGTGTTTCTGATCCACACTAATGGTTCTAGATCCACCTTCAACACCCCCAAATTGGTCTTATCTCTGAGAAGAGGCAGGGGGGTAAAAGGTAAAAGCCAGGCTGCACAGTATTGTGTACCTTGTAAAATGCTGGATTCAGTAGTTAATTATGAATAAGGGGTTAGGAAAAGGACAATAAGAGAGGAAATGGAGAGATGAGAAAAAGAGGAAAAGAGAAAGAGGAAAAGAGAAAAACTAATAAAGTAGAAACTTATTGAAGAGGAATAAAAGATCCAGATTTAATTTCCTTTCATTCAATTATTCATGCACTCTTCCCACAAGCGTTCATTGAAAACCATCTATGTTCCAGGCACCAGA